>BSBM01000206.1:6532500-6805000 GCA_027924585.1 Larix kaempferi | reverse complement strand
ATCATCATCATCATTGCCATCTCCCCCTTCTTCATTAACATCCCCATCATCATCATCTTCTTCTTCTTCATCATCATCATTTTCATCACCATCACCACCATCATCAACGTCTTCATCATCATCACCATCATCATCATCCTCTCCATATTCATCATCATTGTCATCTCTAAGCTCCTCATCAACATCTGCATCATCATCATCTTCTTCATCATCATCATCTTCATAACCATCACCATCACCATCATCATCAACATATTCATCATCACCATCATCATCAACATATTCATCATCACCATCATCATCACCATCATCATCATCCTCATCATCCTCATCCTCATATTCAACATCTTCGTCATCACCACCATCATCTTCATCAACATCATCATCTTTATCATCTTCATCTGCATCATGATCATCTTCATTGTCATCACCCTCCTCCCCATTATCATCTTGTGAACTTATGCACTTAGGGATTAATGTTTAGAAGAGGGTCGAAAGGCCTTTACAGGGGAGGGGCTCTAGGAACAAGGTAAGAGAGAGAGAGCAGGGGGGAGGGATAAAGGCATAGAGGGTTAGTGATTAAGGGAGAAGAAGGGAGAGAGCGATATAGGGAGGGATAATGATGAAGATAAAGAGAAGGTGGAGATATGGAGAGTGGGGTGGTAGGGACATGGCTAGAGTAAGGGAAAGAAAGAAACATGAAAGAAACATGTAGGGAGGGATGTAGAGAGAATGAGGGACATATATTTAGAAAGAGATAGGAGGTATCTAGGGATTATTGGGAGAGAGCTAGGGGGGGTATTAAACCATACAAAACATTTGTCCCACACTAAAAACATTTATTTTGTATGTAACCATACAAAACATTTGTTTAATTTGTTAATAATTAATATAAATAAATCTAGTTTAATAAATTGGAATATAATAATATAACAACTTTTAATAATGATTTGAAATAATTAATTAGGTCGGCTCTCTCATTAAATAACATTAAAAGACAAACTAACAATATAAAAATGTAGACTCATAAAGGTTTTCATTTGAGAGACTTTTTTCTCTTGAAGATGGACTCAACTTTAGAGTCTGAAACACATCGAGAACAAAAACTCCACACAGGTCTCCAATTGCCCTTGAAAATAACTATTTATTGTGCTTAACCATATCGCGTACGCGTTTTTATTCTTCATATCGCGTGCATGTTTTAGCTTTATATAATGCGTACGAATTTTGTAACTCTATAAGCAGTGGACTGTCCCTGTCCGAGAGCAACTTTACTCTGTCCAAGCAAAAACAACAAATCTCGTGATTTTTTCGAACAACATGAGCCTTCCATTGGAAATACTCACAATTTACACCATCTCCATCATTATTTTTGTTATGCAGGTGCAGCATTGAGGACATCTTTCATGGTTGCTCAGTGTGGTGTTGGGTTATATGGCCATATTTGAAGAAGATAATCATCAAGCTTGAAGAATCTCCAATTGAATAACACCAAAGATAAGGTCTTTGAAAGATTCATTTTGCCTATATTTGAGGATCACACAAGATAAGATATCAAGCTTCAAGACCATTTCATGGTGATAGTGGATATACACTATTGTACAAGAGAATCAAAGAGCCCAAACAATTTATGATTTAACTTTCATTTGCTTATTATTGAAGAGCACCAAAGGTAAATTTTCTCATTCATAATTGTTTTGATGGTAAAGATGAACATTTGAGAAGGAAGATTGAAGCACCTTGAAGGGTCTATAGTTCTAGAAAGCACTAAAGGTTTGAAAGCTTGTAATTGAGGAGCAACAAAAACAAACTATATTGAATTGATCATTGTGGTGATGGGGAATCCACGTAACCGAGGAAGAAAATCAGCAAGGAAGAAGAGACCTCAAGAAGTCATTGAAGAAGAGAAAGAAAAGAAAAGAATACACATGATGAATCAGATGCTTTCTTTGGAAACTAATCCAAATCCAATTGTAGAGGATACCATGGTTCATCCTATTAATCTATGACAAGAAAAGAGGAATCATTCACTAGAGGGACCTTCAATTTATGCAATAGTTGTTGAACAAGCAGCCCATGGAAGTAATCAAGAAGCAAAACATATGTGCTCATTAGCGGATGTTTCAATTCCCACTTCAAGTCAAAGTGATAAGTTACAATCTCAAGCTGAAGTTCATGAAGAAACACAAAATTTGTTATCCGGATGTGGTTATACAAGTGATGAAGTTAGAGAGGTGTTGGACATCTTGCCTACTATTGAAGAAGAAAATGTTATCTAGACCATCAATGAGGATGTTGGACTTCCATAAGAGGATGTTGGACTTCCACAGACCATTGATGAGGATGTTGGACTTCAACCATCCAACTACCAGGAAGAGAATGAAGGACACCAAGCTACTACTGAAATGCTAGAGCGTCTTGGTGATGCGCTACATGGTAGAATTCCAACCCCCTTACCTCCATTAGCAAGCACACGTCAAAGAACTCCAAAGTGTATAGAAGTTGATGAAAGTCTCCTCAATTCCATTGAAGGTACGCTATCTAAACGTAGTATTGCTTATCAGACTCAACAGATACTTGATAAATATTTTGTTCTAAATGTGATGGAGACAAATGTAGATTATTTTTATCATTGTTAAAATCTAGGAGCATGAATGTTGTTAGGAAAAAGTTAGGGATAAATATGATAAAGAATTCTGAACCAAGTTCTCATATAGTTAAAAGCTTAGTAGATTCATTTGGTAAAATTGGTAAGAACACACGTTCAAAGGACCGCAATGCGGCTCGTCGTGTGTTGTCACAAGCAATTGTAAATAAGAACACCAGGGTCCTTTGTATTCTCAAGCCTACATCTAAACTAGTTAATTTGAATGTAAAAACCCTCCGTAGGTATTCTATTAGAAGAGAACATCTTGACACAACCGATCAAACATATTTTTGGGCCTTTATTGGTCGGTGGCCACACCGTGACATGAAGCGAGTTGATGCAGTAAAGGAACTATTGTAGATTTTTTGGCATGATCACACAAGACCTTCTTCAAACCGAAAGGATGTACTAAAACTAAGAAGGGGTTCAAAGGATCGTGAACCACATACTAAGCATCTTCTTGATATAACACAGACAAAACTATACGAGAAATTTAGGAATGAACATAGACAATTGAACTTGGGGCAAAGATCTTTTGAGAAATGTAAGCCATGGTATGTTAGAATAAATACTCTTCATAACACTTGTTGTTGTATATACCATGTAGAATATGAATATTACTGTGAAACATTTTTGTACATTCGTTGTGTGTTGCATACTAACCATGTGTAGGATTGCTCCCTAACAATACCACCGACTTCATCAAGAGAATTCATTCATAGCATCATGTGCAATAGGCTTGAGAAGCAAACATGTTGATGTATTTGTAACTTCGGAATGTATTTCATATATGTATATTGTATTCCTATAGAGATGTTATTATTCCTCTATACGGAAGTGTTGTCATTTATATTGTAAGTGTTGTCATTTATATTGTAAGTGTCGTAACTTATACTTGATGGGTTATTAGACCACCTAGATGGGGTCGGCCCTGTATAAGTCATGTGGGTTAAAGGGTTATTAGACCACCCTAGTGGGGTTGTCCCTGTTGGAATTATATTATGTGATTAAGTTGAAGCCAACCTAGTAAGGTTATTAGGCAAGTCAAGTCATGTATAAATAGAATGCGGGAGGCACTCTATTTGATCATTCACTTTCTCACTTATACACTCATTGGAGAGTGGCGCACTAGTGGAGGAGGAGACGATGATGCTAGGAGACTATCTCTTATGCTTGGGTTTTGTATCATTGCTCTATCTATCTCTGAGGAAGTTATTGGGGTTTTTCACCTTATTGGTTTTCCCCAAGGAAACTCTGTGTGTCTATTGTCTCTTGTGATTGCTTCTTGTGATTGAAATGTTGTACATGTTATTCTCTGAGTAAAGATCCTAGATCATATTGAATTGATGCTCAAAAATTAACATGGTATCATAGCTAACCTGAGAAGAAGACACTATGCAGTTGTGGAAGCTAGGGCTTCTTGTTTTTTGGGTTTCTCTCCATATATATTGAAATTCACGAGGCCAGATTGACTCTCCTCAGCAAGGCACATCTTTCTGTCCAATCAGAATTCAATTCTGAGCACTTTCAGTTTTGGCCCTAAAAATTAGGGTTTCCACAAAAAGTGGAATTTCTTAAATATGAGAACATGGCTGCAAGCTCCCTGGAAAAATCAAATTTTAGAGCTTTGGATCGAACTTTTTGGTTGGGTGAAGCTCCGGGGAAATCAAACCCTAGTTTAGGGTCCTGTCTAGTGAAGCTGGAAATTAGGGTTGCTGCAAAAGTTGGAATTTATGAAATCTGAGACCATGGATGGAAACTCATTTGAAAAATCAAATTTTAGAGACCAAGATCAAACTTTTTGGATGGGTGGAGCTCCGCTACAATCAAACCCTAATTCAGGGTCCTCCCTAGTGAATCCAGAAGTTTGAAAAGCAAATTTGAGGGATGAAACTTTGCATTTTTCAAATTATGAGTATACCAGCTTGATCAGCTCATCAAGGTGCATCTTTCTATCCTTTCATAATTTTGAAATTCAAAGTTTGAATTTTTAGGGTTTCTCTGATAAACCCTAATCCAACTCCAAATCCAGTTTTCAAAAAATCAAGTGGTAATACCTAATAACTTTTCTATTTCCATTTGAAGTACTTCTTAAGATGTCTCACCACACCAAGCTTGAGGGTAAGCTTGAAGGGGCTGATAACTTCCGAGCATGGAAGTATAGGATTGGGTTAATCCTAGAAGAGAATGAGTTGGACACTTAGAAGAGGTCTAGTTCCAGAGCGAGATGAGACTAAGGCTTCACACAAGAAGAAATTGGTCAAAGCCAAGAGAATCATTGTTGATTCTATTAAGGACTATCTCATAACCCATGTGTCTTCCTTAAGGACACCTAAGGAGATGTTTGATTCCTTGACCAAGCTATTTGAAGGGAAGAACATAAATCAGAAGATGACATTGAGAAATCAACTTAAGAACATCCAGATCCAAAATGCAGAGACCATACGGTCTTACTATTCAAGGGTATCCCATATAAAAGAACAACTTGAACCTGTAGAGAATGGAGAAGTGGTAATGACCACTCTTAATGGCCTTTCTAGGTCATGGGATTCCTTCATCCAAGGAATTTGTGCTAGGAAGATACTTATCTCTTTCAGCAGGCTGTGAGAAGAATGCTCATAGGAAGAAGCTCGGATTATAGCTCGAGAAGAAAAGATGGGGAATGAATATCAAGCTCTCACAGCACATACCAAGGAGATGACACTTTTCCTCAGATTGTCCTAAGAACAAAAGGAACAACAACAACTACTACTACAAGCAACCTGACAGGTATGACTTACAAGTATGTTTTGAAATCTGTTCATGATTAAGTTTATAATATGATTGTCTTCATGTTATTGAGTTTAGTAACAATCTTGTTTAATTTTAGACTTGTCTTATCACCCTAGTAAAAATATGAATGCGTGATAGAAGACATTCATTGATTAGGGTTATGACACTTATGATTGTATTATGATTGTACTAATGCACTGTGGTGTTGTATGAGGAGAATGTTATCCGCTAACATGAAGGTACAAATCAAGTCCTATATCAACACCATAGTGACATGAAGACAAAGACTCATCCATAGTCATGGATCACATGTATAATTTGGTTCTACAATGATTAACTTATGTGTTATGTAGGTCATTGAAGAGAGCAAGAAAAACATTGCTAGACATAACTAGCAAATATGATGATCAGGTATGTTTTTCCGATATCATGTTAGAATCCTACCCTATGTAAGGATCTTATTCTTTTGTATGATTGATAATGATTACTCATGAAGTTACAAGTTTGAGTAATCTAGGGTTTATGCATATTATGTCTCTTACCTTGATTGATGATATGACTAACCAGAAGATTTCTATGATCAAATATGAATATGCATGAGTAAGAGAAGTTTTTCCTGAAACTTTGAATGCTAATGCTTATTATCTGTGTTTGAAATGATCATGAATATACATGTTTAAGATTATTGTGTTTTGATATTATTAAGATTATACTAATGAATGTATGATTATATATGAGATCTCTAAGATAACACAATGATGATACTAGTAAGCATGCATAGTGATCAAGGATGGATATAAGTTCAAGGACATGTAATCTAGGAAGCAAAGATCAAGAGGGAGCACACTCCAATAGTTCCTGCAAGGAAGCAAAGATTGAGAGGGAGTCCACCCAACAAACAAACAAAGATAAGTATTTGAATTGTCCTTTCTTGTATATTTGATTGTTTAAATAATATTGTTCAATGATGTATATACTTATGTTCCTAGATTTAGGTTGTGTATCATGCATATTAGAATAATTGAATTAATAAACAGTATGCCACTAATATCCATGTAATGGGTAAGTGTCCTATGGCATTGTACAACATTCCATTGCTACTTATCTAGAATGAAACCTCTTTGCTGACATGTTGGGAGTTGTGCACACTCTTAACAATGTTTTGGTAGAGATTGGAAGGCATCTAGAAAGTTATAGGATATGGATAATGTTGTATTGAAGCATTGGCTAAATTAATTGCATGATTGTATGACATATTTTTTTATGTGTAAGAATTTGTTCTGAAAACTATGAGATGTTTCTAATCATGCAATTTAACTTGTCTTAAAGATCATATACCATCACCTACAAAACAAGGACTACAACATTTACTCCAGCAACAAAGCTATCTATTGAAGAATCTGAAGTTCCCAGGATCCAGGATGAAGTAATGATCGAAGAGTACCAGTTGATCATGAAGAATGATGTTTGGGATGTGGTCCCAAGACCTGAAGGGAAGTCTGTTGTGACTTCCAAGTGGATCTATAAGATCAAGCATGCTGCAGTTGGTAGCATAGAGAAAAACAAATTGAGATTTGTAGCTCGTGGCTTCTCCCAAAAAGAGAGAATAGACTATGAAGAGACTTTTGCTCCTGTAGCCAGATACACTTTGATCAGAATAATACTTGCTCTGGCTATAGTGATGAAATGGAAGATACACCAGATGGATGTCAAGACAAACTTCTTGAATGGTGTAGTTGAGGAGGAAGCGTATGTGGAGAAACCACTCAGTTTTGAGACACATGACAGGGAGTCATATGTGTGCAGATTGAAGAAAGCCTTGTATGGCTTGAAGCAAGCACCTAGGACTTGGTATGGTAGGATGGACAGTTTCTTATCCAGTTTGGGATTTACTAAGAGTAAAGCAGATTCCAACCTTTACTACAAGGTTGAGGAAGGCAATCCTGTGATACTACTTTTGTATTTGGATGAACTGTTTGTTATAGGTGAGGATGGGTTGATTGCCGACACCAAGAGAAAGCTTGTTTTCGAGTTCGAGGTGAAGGACTTGGGAATGATGCACTATTTTCAAGGCATGGAGGTGTGGCAGAGTGTAGATGGAATCTTCCTTGGACAAGGGAAGTATGTAGTAGAGATCCTGAATAGGTCCGAGATGATGGACTGCAAGGCCATGGCCACACCTATGGCATCGAACCTTAAGCTTCTGTGTGATGCTTCATCTAATCCGGTTGATGTCATTTTGTATCGTCAGATGATTGGGTCCTTGATGTACCTGACGAATATGAGACCATATATTTTCTTTGCAGTGAACACATTGGGCCAGTTCTTGACAGATCCGAGAAGTGTTCACCCGGTTGCTGTAAAGCATATTCTAAGGTACCTGAAGGATACAGTTGATTATGGGCTCAAGTATGATGCGAATCAAAAGTTTAACTTGGAGGGTTATGTTGATTCAGATTGGGCAGGCAGTGTTGCATATAGGAAGAGCACTTCTGGGTGTTGCTTCAGTATGGGATCAGGTGTGATCTCTTGATTTAGAAGGAAGAAATCCTACGTAGCACTGAGTACAACCGAAGCAGAGTATGTTGTAGCTTGTTCGGCTAGTTGTGAGGCAGTATGGCTGAGGAAGCTACTGTCTGAGTTATTTGATCTCTCGTTGGGTGCTACTGGTATCTTTTGTGACAACTAGAGTTGTGTGAAGTTGTCTGAGAACCCGGTGTTCCATGACACGTCGAAGCATATTGAGATCAAATATCACTATATCAGGGATATGGTGCAAAGAGGAGCAGTGAAGCTCCTGTATGTTGCGATGGATGAGTAGGTTGCAGATGTGTTGACGAAACCACTAGCTGGAGTGAAGTTTGAGTACTTTAGAGAGAGGCTTGGTGTTCTTCAGATAGAAGACACTTCGAGGAAGAAGTGATGGGAAACATCTGCAGGAGCCATTCCAAGCATGGTGAGAGGAGGATTCTTCCCATGCCGATAAACGTAAGTGTTGTGTGATGTGCATCTAGGTTGTGCTTCGTGAACGATGATATCATCAGTATGATCACAATTATTAGGATGATACTTTGTGGAAGTGGACAGGTTGTGCAATGGCATGTAAAAGGTCCTGGGAGATCCGATAGGTTGAGTTGTGTGCTCGTAATCAGTCCTGGGATGCTCTTGCGAGGTTTTGTTGACGCACGTAATAAGTCTTGAGGATTCCATAGTATGGCTAGTGATGATGAAGACCTACAGGTGGTGAGCCTACATCCAGCATGAAAAAGGGCTGGCTCTATAGAACTTCCTATGACAAGTAAATTGGAGATTGATTGAGATGGAAGCAACAGCAACGATGATGATGATTCGATGACGATGATCCAGAAAAAAAGACTTGTGCTAGAAGATCTGTGTCGAGAAATACCTTCCTAGTTAAGAGGGAGTGTTTATGTATTTGTAACTTTGGAATATATTTCATATATGTATATTGTATTCGTATAGAGATGTTATTATTCCTCTATACGAAAGTGTCATCATTTATATTGTAAGTGTCATAACTTATACTTGATGGGTTGTTAGACCACCTTGATGGGGTCAGCCCTGTTAGCATTATATTATGTGAGTAAGTTGAGGCCGACCTAGTAAGTTTATTAGGCAATTCAAGTCATGTATAAATAGAGGGCGGGAGGCACTCTATTTGATCATTCACTTTCTCACTTATACACTCATTGGAGAGTGGCGCACTAGTGGAGGAGGAGAAGCTGCTGCTAGGAGACTATCTCTTATGATTGGGTTTTGTATCATTGCTCTATCTATCTCTGAGGAAGTTATTGGGGTTTTTCACCTTATTGGTTTTCCCCAAGGAAACTCTGTGTGTCTATTGTCTCTTGTGATTGCTTCTTGTGATTGATATGTTGTACATGTTATTCTCTCAGTAAAGATCCTAGATCATATTGAATTGATGCTCAAAAATTAACAAAACATACTATGCAAAATATTGTTTGGATGGAGCATGCCCCAACTGTGCTGGAATGGCATTATTGATCGAATGTATGCATGCGAGTGGAGACAGTGAATTTGGGAAAATGGTTGTAGACATGAAAAGTTTCAAATATATCAGCTATGAAATAGTCCCAAGGAAAGAAAGCAAAAAAATACAATTAGTGACATCTCAGGTATGCATTTATATCTATAAAATTATGTTTGAATAGTTACATTTCAATCCTTGCTTACAAAAAAAACTAACATTGAGATCATTTTGTGTCACCAGGTACCAATTAGTGACTTAGTGAAGGAATTTATTGAAAATACACATGATTATGTTCATCATGTCCACTTGGCACGATCGCAGGATGAACAATTTAGAATATGCAGAGATACATTTCCCCATGGCACTATACTTTCAATTGTTGATTTTGCTGAGAACTACACTCTGCAACCTCAAAATGAGATCCAAAGTCAGTATTATCACTCTGAGCAGGTTTCCTTGATGGTCTATATCACATATAGGCATGGCCCAAATATCACTGAAGAGCAAAGATAAATTCTGAAGGAATATCACTTCTACATAAGTGATGATAGGTGCCACGACTTCCACTATGTACGCCATTGCTTCATTATGTTCTATGATCACTTGAAGGGAAGGAACATACAGATGGATCGACACTTGATTTGGTCTGATGGATGTGCTGGTCAATTCAAAAATGCACGCATATTTCAATGGTTGTGTTCATTGCATAAAAACTACAAAGTGCCACATATGTGGAACTATTTTGAGACTGGGCATTGTAAAGGAGAGCATGATGGAGCCGGAGCATGTGTCAAAACATACCTACGAAGAGAGATTTTGAAAGTATCTACAAAATATACTATTCAAAATGGTCAATCTATAGTCAGGTGGTGGACGTCAGTAATGGGAGAGGAATCAACTATGCGAGTAGAATCCACAAGAAAGAGACACGTGGAGAGATTTTTTTGGGAGGTGGTAGACATAGATGGTTCACATGCATGGGAATGCAAGACTATGCCTTGGACTCGTGGCTTTCATTCAGTTTGAAGCTCTGATAACCCAGTATTTGAAATTTGGACCAGAAAACTTGCTTGTTTTTTCCCACCTTATTGTGATGGTGACTGGGATGGGTGTGAATCATTGGATTGGGTTGATGGATGGGATCGCATATCACTTCACTTGATCAATGTTCAATTGTTGAGTTAACTCCATTTGAAGAAGACCAAAAATCTATTCTATAGATTTTGATCATGTCTCGGACCTTGTACAACCTGGTATGATGCATTTCCTTAACATTTTTTTGTTTATTTACTTAGTCTTCAAATGCACATTAATGGAATTGTATCGCACAAAAAATATTTTGATCATATACCTACAATCATATTATGCAGTACACATATACGCAGTGGTTGCCTCAAAATATAGTGAATGGGGTGGTGATTACTGGTTGGCACACTGTATAGATGGAAAGCAAACCCTCATTTTGTCCATGAATGACGATGAAAACAACCACTTCCCAATCGGTTCTATGGTTGTTAAAGGTGAATACTTGACACAGGACAACAATGCAAGAAGGAAGGGTGGATATGTTTACAGGGATTACAAGCCAGGTGCAAGTGTGTATCACTTTACCAACTTAATCATTGGTACAAACCTCTAGGTATGAACAATGCCTAGCCGAAATTCATCGAAGGTACGCTACTTCTTACCGGATACAGAGCATGATAGACTAATGGAGACCATCAGTATAAGAGATGATCCGGAGGGCTTGGTTGTATGATAATAGGTGGGATCTAGCATGATGAGGTATGTTACATACTTTTAATACTATACTATTTATACTATTTGTAATTGAATATTGATATATGCTCAATTTTCTCATGTATGTTGTTTATGAATATGTCAATTTTGTGTTCTTGATATGCCAAATTTACGTTTACATTGTTTATAAATATGCCAAAAGTTCTCTTGTATGTAAAGTTTATGAATATGCCATTTTTTACATATGATCAATAAACCCTAAGATTATGGGATTGGGTAGAGTTAGATGAAACTTTCCTTGGGTGCTCTAACGCTAATTTATTTGATTGAATACACATGCATTTTGTAATGGGATCATTACATAGCTAATCTGGATTGTTTATGTGGATGGAGACACCCATCAACCATTGATGCCTAGAGCTCTACACACACGTTGATTATACCCAACCCAAACAACTCTTATATTATGTTGATTATGTTGGTTATTGGCTTCACCCAGCAAAATTATATTTAAGAATACACATATTCATAGATTTGGCTCCCCATACTCAATGCTCACCCAAATCTAGCTAGATTTTTTATCTTTGCCCTTATCCAAGCATCGTGTCATCAACGTAGGGTTTCCACTAATATATTCTAACTAGATACTAGAATATCCTTAAGCAAATTGATGGACAAATGCCTAGAGATCTTCTAAACTCTTAGATATGTATCCTAAAAAATTATTTTAAAACATGCTCATTTATGGTTGAAGATTGATGCTTGATTCCTATAGATAACCACTTAGATACATCATCTTCATCATCATCATCATCTTCTTCATCATCATCATCATCATCATCATCTTCATCACCCTCACCATCATCATCAACGTCTTCATCATCATCACCATCTTCATCATCATTGTCATCTCTAGGTTCCTCATCAACACTAGCCGTAAGTGCCCGGTGGAGGATTTTGCAAAGTTGACCCCCGTGTGAAAAAATTGCACACTCCCTCACTAGGCAAAACCCTAGTTTCCAACATGGACCTGCAAGGTGACACCTGGGCCACGGGACCAGAGGGGAGGGGCACCCCTAGCACTATCTGGATGTCCTGAATCCAACGGAGTCGATGGTTCATCGATCAGAGCCACGATTGTCATTCTATGGCTCGTTCCATCTTGCATCCAAAAGGCCTTCACGGACACTTGTTGGATACCTGTTGGGGGCATAGAATTCCAACCGTGCAGCAAAACCTAGTTCCAGGGAGTCCTACAAGTGTGTCTAGGGAGGTTCAGGCTAGGAAAGCTAGCCGTAAGTGTTCGGTGGAGGATTTTACAATGTTGACCCCCATGTGCAAAAATTGCACACTCCCTCACTGAGCAAAACCCTAGTTTCCAAAATGTAGTATCAAGGTGACACCTGGGCCATGTGACTGGAGGAGAGGGGTAGCCCTAGCACTATCCGGATGTCCTTAATCCAACGGAGTCAACGATTCGTCGATAGGAGCCACGATCATCATTATATGGCTCGTTCCATCTCGCATCCAAAAGGCCTTCAGGGACACCTGTTGGATACCTGTCGGGGGCATAGAATTCCAACCGTACAGCAAAACCTGGTTCCAGGGAGTCTTGCAAGTGTGCCTAGGAAGGTTCTGGCTGGGAATGCTAGCCGTAAGTGCCCGGTGAAGGATTTTGCAAAGTTGACCCCCTTTGCAAAAATTGGACACTCCCTCACTGAACAAAAACCTAGTTTCCAAAATGGAGTATCAATGTGACACCTGGGCCATAGGACCAGAGGAGAGGGGCACCCCTAGAACTATCTAGACATCCTGAATCCAATGGATTCAATGGTTCATTGATCGGAGCCACGATCGTCATTCTATGGCTCGTTCCATCTCGCATACAAAAGGCCTTTAGGGACACCTGTTGGATACCTGCCAGGGGCATAGAATTCCAACCATGCAGCAAAACCTGGTTCTAGGGAGTCTTTCAAGTGTGTTTAGGGAGGTTCCGGTTGGGAATGCTAGCCGTATGTGCTCGGTGGAGGATTTTGCAAAGTTGACCCCCGTGTGCAAAAATTGCACACTCCCTCACTAAGCAAAACCCTAGTTTCTAAGATGGACCTGCAAGGTGACACCTGGGCCATAGGATCGAAGCGGATGGGCACCCATACAACTATCTATACATATTGAATCCAACAGAGTCGACGATTCGTCGATCGGAGCCACGGTCATCACTCTATGGCTCGTTCTGTCTCGCATCCAAAAGGCCTTCAGGGACACCTGCTGAATACCTATCAGGGGCATAGAATTCCAACCGTGCAACAAAACCAGGTTACGGGGAGTCCTGCAAGTGTATTGAGGAAGGTTCTAGCGAAGAACGCTAACCATAAGTGCTCGGTGGAAGATTTTGCAAATTTGACCCCCGTGTGCAAAAATTGCACACTCCCTTACTGAGCAAAACCCTACTTTCCAAGATGGACCTATAAGGTGACACTTGGGCCATGGGATCAGAGGTGAGGGGCACCCCTAGGACTATCCTGATGTCCTGAATCCAATGAATTTGATGGTTTTTGGATCTGAGCCACGATCATCATTCTATGGTGCATTCTGTCTCGCATCCAAAAAGCCTTCAGGGACAACTGTTGGATACCTATCGAGGGCATAGAATTCCAACCCTGCAACAAAACCGGGTTCCAGGGAGTCTTGCAAGTGTGTCTAGGAAGGTTCCAGCTGGGAATGCTATCCATAAGTGCCCAGTTGATGATTTTGCAAATTTGACCCCCGTGTGAAAAAATTGCACACTCCCTTACTGAGCAAAACCCTAGTTTCGTAGATTAACTGACAACTATTGCATTAGATAGCTTCACTGACTCCATTAAAATTCAATTCAACATGACATGAATGACTTATATTCAACACCTTAGCTAGCTTCATTTCATTCAATGATGGGCCTAATTTGACGGGAGCATGGGAACTTGTACTCCATTAAAATTCAATTGGACGTGACACGAATGATTAAAATTCCAGCCGGGAACACTAGCCAAAAGTGCCTGGTGGATGATTTTGCAAAGTTGACCACCGTGTGCAAAAAATACACACTCCCTTACTGAGCATCTGGTACATTGATGTTTTAAATGATGAACTCTTTCCTTTATGGCATTATAGGGATGCTTACCCTGCATTTAACGACGAAATTAATTAGTTAATGGCTTCCTTGTTCGGAGCGTAGTGAAAACCTTGTCACATTACAAAATCCTTGCAACATCATATAAATTAATCGGGGAGGCTTCCAATATGATGTCAATTTACGAGAAGCTTCCACGTAGCAATAATTTGCATAATTGGGCATTTTTCTCTGATATTAGTTATTATTTTTATTTGATATCAGAGAAAAATGACTAGCTATGCAAATACGAATGAGTTCCCCCTGTTCACCTTTTTCTCTTGGAGTTTATGTTAGGTTCTCTCAGTCTGCACCTGCCACTTAGTCTGACATGAATTATGGTCACTGGATAATCTGCTGCAGGTAAGAGTTATACCTAAAATGCTTACTTCGTTTTTAGAACCGGTGCGTGGTTTTAGAACTGGATCAACCTTTTATGGCCTACCCACCTGAAATTTTTAACCGTCGAAACTAGCCCGGTAGAGTCACATGAGTATTATTTCTCAAATTCATTTAAGCGGATTGAGTGGAGTATTTCGGTCTTTTTGGGACCTAGACCAACCAGTTGGTTGAGCTTGCTTGCACATCATCAATATCTCAATCCAAAATTTATGTGATTTTAAACAGAGGAGCATGAGCACCTTTGAACTAGGAAGAGGTAAAATGAGCTAGGTTGAGGACAATAATTGCTGTATTTTTTCACACAATCTAACGGAAAATCGCCACAGAATTGGGCGGGATAAATCCCTCCAAACAATGGCCAGCATGTTGATGTATTTGTAACTTTAGAAGATATTCACTTGTATATGGTATGTATTACATTTGTAATTTATTGTATCCCCAACGGAGATATATTATTCCTCCGATTGGAAGTGTCGTCATGTGTACTTGCAAGTGTCGCAAGTTATATTGTAAGTGTTGTAACTTATACTTGATGGGTTATTAGACCACCTTATTGGGGTCGGCCCTATATGAGTCATGTGGGAAAAAGGGTTATTAGACCACCCTATTGGGGATTGGCCTAGTCAGCATTATTTTATGTGGTTAAGTTAGGGCCAACCTAGTTGAGTAAAGGTCAAGTGATGTAGTATATAAATAGAGAGTGTGTCTCTCTCATTTTACACATTGTATTGTTCACTCACTTCGCATTAGTGAGAGAAGAGGAGGATGCACACAAGTGGAGAAGGAGAATACTGTTGTAGATGTTTATCTCTTGGGTTTGATCATGGTGATCATTGTATTGATGCTTATTCTATCTGTGAGAAAGTTGTCGGGGTTTTCACCTTCTTGGTTTTCCCCGATGAAATGTTTTATGTCTCTTGTCTCTTGTCTCTTATGCTTGATATGTTGTACATGTTCTTCTTTTAATTAAGATACTTGATCAGAATGTATTAAATTCTAAAAAACTAACATGGTATCATAGCTATCCTGAAAGAAGGCATGGTATGTTATTTATGACACTTGTTACACTTGCGAAGCTAGGGCTTCATATAGCAAAAACCAGCCATCGTAGAACTTTCTCTATAAATACATTTTGGAGAAGTTTCAGGATCTGAAACCTTTAGACGTGGTATATAACATCCCCATGTACCGTGTGTCCGAAGCACAGCTTGTAATTCGCTGTACTTTGTGATTTATGATCAGTACAATCTAGGGTTTCTGCCTCTTCCATATCTCAATTACAAACAGGTGACCTAGGAAAAAAGGTAACAACTTGGGCTAGGAAGCTCCAAATGAAATTTCGTAAATCATGACATGTAGGGAACGGACTATACTTTCTCAGGTAAGTTTTTCAGAGGCCGAAACTGAACCAGTGACACGTGGAATGCCGTACAAGTTGGCTCTCCTGTTTTATCCCATAAACAGGTCACGTTGCAACACTTGGAATAACTCTCTCTTAGAGAATCCAATTGAGGTCAGACCTATGGGGTTGGAAAGATAATAGGTCAGGATACCACAAGAAGAATTTTCAGACCCTGTAGATCTGAAATTTCGGAGTTACACTAGAAACAATCAAGTGCATATTTCTGTGAAAACAGAATTCGATTTTGAGCACCTTCATTAATGGCTCCGGGAATTTAGGGTTTCGGAGAATGTTGGAATTTTTTGTATCCGAGACCACGGCTGGATGCTCCTCATCAAAATCAAAATTTAGAGACCAAGATCAATTTTTTTGGTTCGGCAGAAGGTCGAGCTTGATCAAATCCTAGTTAGGGATTTTGATCAGAAAGGTGGAAAATTAGGGCTTCTGCAAAAGTTGGAATTTCTTACGTCTGTGATCACGACTGGAAGCTCCTCATAAAAATCAAAGTTTAGAGCTTTGGATCGAACTTTTTGGTTGGGAAGAAGGGTGGGCTTTATCAAACCCTAGTTCGGGATCCTGTCCAAAAGATACAGAAGTTTCAAAGACAATTTTGAGGGGTGAAACTTTGCAGTTTTCAAATTCTGAGTATACCAGCTTGATCAGCTCATCAAGGCGCATCTTTCTATCCTTTCAGAAGTTTGAAATTCAAAGTTTGATTTTTAGGGTTTCTCTGACAAAGCCTAATCCATCTCGAGATCCAGTTTCTGCAAATCAAGTGGATTGGGTTAATCCTAGAAGAGAATGGTTTGGTCACCTGCGTAAGTGAAGAAGTTCCTGTTTCAGAGGGAGATGAGGCTAAGGCCTTACATAAGAAGATTACAAGCAATCTCGACAGCTCTGACTTATCCAGGTATGTTTCGAGATCTGTTCATGATTAAGTTTATGGTATGTTTGTCTTCATTAAGTTTAGTACAATCTTGATTAACTTTAGACTTGTCGTATCACCTTAATAAAATTATGAATGCAGATATTCATTGATTAGGGTTTTGACACTTATGATTGTACTAATGCATTGTGGTGTTGTATGAGATTGATGTTGTCCACTAACATGAAAGGTACATCAAGAAAGACAAATCATGTTCTAGCTCAAGAACATATGACCATGTTGACATGAAGACACAGATTCATCCATTGTCATGGATCGCATAGAAGATCTACTTACGAGGTATGTATAACTTGGTTCTATAATGGTTAACCTATGAGATATGCAGGTTACTAGCACAAGTCATTGAAGAGAACAAGAAAACATTGCTAGACATAACTAGCAAATATGATGAACAGGTATGTTTTTCCTATATCAAGTTAGAATCCTACCCTATGTAAGGATCTTATACTTTTGTATGATTGATAATGATTACTCATGAAGTTACAAGTTTGAGTAATATAGGGTTTATGCATATTATGTTCCTAACTTTGATTAATGATATGACTAACTAGAAAAGTCCTATATAAACCTTGAATACTAATGCTTATTATCTGTGTTTGAAATGATCATGACTATACATGTTTAAGATTATTGTATTTTGATAGTATTAAGATTATACTAATGAATGTATGATTATGTATGAGATCTCAAGGATAACACAATGATGATACTAGTAAGCATGCATAGTGATCGAGGATGGATATAAGTTCAAGGACAGGTAATCCAGGAAGCAAAGATCAAGAGGGAGCACACTCTGGTAGTTCCTGCAAGGAAGCAAAGATTGAGAGGGAGTCCACCCAACAAACAAACAAAGATAAGTATTTGAATTGTCATTTCTTATATATTTGATTGTTTAAATAATACTGTTCAATGATGTATATACTTATGTTCCTATACTTAGGTTGTGTATCATGCATATTAGAATAATTGCATTAATGAACAGTATACCACTAATATTCATGTAATGGGTAAGTGGCCTATGGCATTGTACAACATTCCATTGCTACTTATCTAGAATGAAACCTCTTTGCTGACATGTTGGGAGTTGTGCACACTCTTAACAATGTTCTGGTAGAGATTGGAAGGCATCTAGAAAGTTATGGGATATGGATAAATGTTGTATTGAAGCATTGGCTAAGATAATTGCATGACTGCATGACATACTTCTTTATGTGTAAGAATTTGTTCTGAAAACAATGAGATGTTTGTAATCATGCAATTTAAGTTTTTTTGTAGGAAAGATCGTATGCCATCACCTACAAAAGAAGGACTACAACATTTGTTCCAACAACAAAGCTATCTATTGAAGATATTGAAGAATCTGAAGTTCCGAGGATCCGGGATGAAGTAATGATCGAAGAGTACCAGTAGATCATGAAGAATGATGTTTGGGATGTGGTCCCAAGACCTGAAGGGAAGTCTATTGTGACTTCCAAGTGGATCTATAAGATCAAGCATGCTGCATAAGGTAGCATAGAGAAATACAAAGCAAATGATGAAATGGAAGATACACCAGATGGATGTCAAGACAACTTTCTTACTTGGTGTTCTTCATATTGATGATACTTCTAGGAAGAAGTGATGGGACACATTTGGAAGAGCCATTCCAAGCATGGTGAGAGGAGGATCCTTCCCATGGATGTGGATGTAAGTGTTGTGTGATGAGCATCAGGACGATGCTCCAATTACTGTATTTGCATATGCATCATGTTGGATGCTGGATATGATCAGTTGGATCATGTATTTGTATATGCGTCATGTTGGATGCTTGATATGATCAGTTGGATCATGTATTTTTATATGTATTAAGTATGATCAAGTGGATCATGTATGATGACATGTATCAGGTAGATACTTTGTATGCATCAGGAGGATGCAGTGTATGATCAGGATGATCATGGATGATGAGCTTCAGGGTGTTGCTCCAGATGATATGCATCAGGATGATGTTGTGATGATGATCAGGATGATCATGTGATGATGTATCATCAGATGACTGGGTCCTTGATGTACCTGACAAATACGAGACCAAATATGTACTTTGCGGTGAACACCTTGAGAAAGTATTTGATAGATCCGAGACATGTTCACCTGATAGCTGCAAAACATATTATGAGGTACCTGAAGGGTACAGTTGACTATGGGCTCAAGTATGAGGTGAATCAAAAGTTTAACCTGGAGGGTTATGTTGATTCGGATTGGGCAGGCAGTGCCATTGATCTTAAGAGCACTTCGGGGTGCTGCTTCAGTATGGTATCCGGTATGATCTCTTGGTTTAGCAGGAAGCAGTCCTGTGTGGCACTGAGTACATCTGAAGCAGAGTATGTTGCAGCTTGTTCGGCTAGTTGTGAGGTAGTATGACTTAGGAAGGTACTGTCTGATTTGTTTGATCTCTAGCTGAGTACTACTTGGATATATTACGACAACCAGAGTTGTGTGAAGTTGTCAGAGAACCCAGTGTTCCATGACAAGTTGAAGCACATTGATATCAAGTATCACTATATCAGGGATATGGTACAGAGAGGAGTAGTGAAGCTCCTGTATGTTGTGATGGATGACTAGATAGCCGATGTGTTAACCAAGCTGCTGGCTAGAGTGAAGTTTGAATACTTCAGAGGGAGACTTGGTGTACTTCAGATCGAGATACCTTCCAAGGGGAAGTCATGAGTCTGGAGACACAGATGCACATGAGACATTCTTACATGGTGGTAGGAAATTCCTCCCATGGTAAGATGTAAGGCCTAGAGCCATTCTTACATGGTGGTAGGAAAGTCCTCCCATGGTAAGATGTAAGTGTTGAGCCATTCCGACATGGTGGTAGGTTGGTCCTCCCATGGTCGTTGATGTAAGTGTTGAGCCATTCTGATATGGTGGTAGGTTGGTCCTCCCATGGTCGTTGATGTAAGTGTTGTGCCATTCTGACATGGTGGTAGGTTGGTCCTCCCATGGTCATTGATGTAAGTGTTGTGCCATTCCGACATGGTGGTAGGTTGGTCCTCCCACGATCGTTGATGTAAGTGCTATGAGCCTTCCCCGAATGGTGGTAGGAAATTCCTCCCATGTCGGTTGATGTAAGTGTTGTGTCTCACATGCTAGTAGGAAAGTCCTCGCATGTTGATAGACTGGGTCTCGTATGGTGGTAGGGAAGTCCTCCCATCTGGAGACATTGTGTATGCATCTGGATTGTGCTTCGTGGACGATGAGGTGATATAAAGACAATGAGGTGACAGTATGGTACACAGGTTTTGCAGAGGCATATAATCAGTCCTGAGATGCTCTTGCAGATTTTGCAGAGGCAGTGTAATCAGTCCTAGGAGATCTTGCAGGTTTTGCAGAGGCAGTGTAATCAGTCCTGAGGTGTACCTACTTGATGGCTTGCTCGCTGAGATGGCATGATTAGTATGATCATGAGTATCAGGATGATACTCTGTGGTCGTGGACAGGTTGTGCAGTTGCATGTAAAATATCCTGGGAGATCCGATAGGTTGATCTGTGTGCTCGTAATCATTCCTGGGATGCTCTTTCGAGGTTTTTCCATGACCACTTGTAATATTTCCCTGGGATATCCGATAGGTTGAGTTGTGTGCTCGTATTCAGTCCTGGGATGCTCTTTCAGGTTTTGTGGAGGTCACATATAATATTGCCCTAGGAGATCCGATAGGTTGAGTAGTGAGCTCGTAAAAGTCCTGGGATGCTCTTTCAAGGTTTTGTTGACGCACGTAATAAGTCCCGAGGATTCCACTGTATGGCTAGTGATGATGAAGACCTACAAGTGGTGGGCCTACGTCCAGCATGAAAAAGGGATGGCTCTGTAGAACTTCCTATGACGAGAAGAATTATGAGATAACACCAGTGATTGAGATGGCGAGTAAAGCAGCAGTGACGATGATGCTCCGTGATCCAGTGATGATGATCCAGCTCCAGTATTGAAGACTTGTGCCTATATGTATTGATGACTTGTTTCAAGAGAATACCTTCTTAGTTAAGAGGGAGTGTTGATGTATTTGTAACTTCGGAAGATATTCACTTGTATATTGTATGTATTACCTCCGATTGGAAGTGTCGTCATGTGTACTTGCAAGTGTCGCAAGTTATATTGTAAGTGTCATAACTTATACTTGATGGGTTATTAGACCACCTTGTTGGGGTTGGCCCTGTATGAGTCATGTGGTTCAAAGGGTTATTAGACCACCCTATTGGGGGTCGGCCTAGTCAGCATTATGTTATGTGGTTAAGTTAGGGTCGACCTAGTTGAGTAAAGGTCAAGTGATGTAGTGTATAAATAGAGAGTGTGTCTCTCTCATTTTACACATTCTATTGTTCACTCACTTCACATTAGTGAGAGAAGAGGAGGATGCGCACAAGTGCAGGAGGACCATGCTGCTGTAGATATCTATCTCTTGGGTTTGATCATGGTGATCATTGTATTGATGCTTATTCTATCTCTAAGGAAGTTGCGGGGTTTTTCACCTTCTTGGTTTTCCCCAGTGAAATGTTTTGTGTCTCTTGTTTCTTGTCTCTTATGCTTTGTATGATATACATGTTGTTCTTTCAGTTAAGATCCTAGATTAGAATGTATTAAATTCTGAAAAACTAACACAGCACAGATCTACAAAACAGGGTTAAGGGAGGGAAACACATTTTAAAACAAGCAATAATATTCACTTTATAAAGAGTATAAATTATTGCTACGTGGAAGCTTCTCGTAAGTTGAGATCATATTGGCAGCCTCAAAGCGAGAGGACAAGTTCATCAAAGTGACTTCATTCATCTATATTATCATAATGTACACATAGTCCATCCTTATATTGATAAACAAGAGTTTTATGATAGCCTGAGTTTTTTGGCCGTGGTTATCTCCCTATATTCGGTTGTCTGATTGGTTGACAAGCTTGCCTTAAAATCTATAGGTTGAACATCTTTGTTTTATTGCTGAAAATTGCAAGGGATTTTCAAATCACCTGCAAAACGCTCCATTGTTGAAATATGTAAGTTCTTCCAACAACATAGATTTGGCTAGTGTATCAAATGCTGCCATAACCCGAAGAGATTACCAGTCTTTGCAAGAATATTCCCCTAGTAGATGAAGGTGGGAAAATCGTTAGGGTACGAGGCTCTCTGAAGTTTCTCCAGCCTGCATCCATGAGTAATTGGGCCAAGTTAATGGGAAGGAATCCCTGGACTACCATGGGATTTTCAACCCTTTCCGAAGGTTACCTTACACTACCATCTTGTGCAGGAGCTTTGATGTATTCAGTTAATGATTTAGTTTCATTCTTTCGAAGACACCTTGATGTAGTAGATATTCCAGAGCTATTTCCTCCGAATGCCAATATTTCTCTTGTTTCCCATGCTTTGACAAACGAGAATGCATTTCTTCTACTGCAGTGGATCCAATATCTGAAAAAAAAGTGGAAGATGCTAGATGCTTTTATACATAGTATATCGGAAGGCAAATGGGAGATCTTCTCTCCAAACATAACTTTCCTATTTGATTTCATTGGGGGATCTTCTCTCCTATGAGAAGGTGAAATTCCCTTTATCGATCAGGCATTCTATGGAAAACCTATGCATGAACGGAGCCACGGTTTGGGTGCTACGGGAATTTTAGTCAGGCACCCTGGGGCTATTCAAGGACACTTGGAGGATTTGCTCCGGGGCCACGGAACCCAAACCGGTGAGCGGACTTGGATACAGTCAGATCCCATAGGTCCACGTGGCCATTGTGGACCTGTCCACGATGGCCACGCATGCCTAGGGAATTCTGGACAAGAAATGGACCCCTTGAGCAAAATTTGAATGGCCCTCACTGAGCAAAACCCTAGCTCCGGAGATGGCTCATTGGCACTGCTCTCGGGTCTCTGAGGGACGCTGTGGGGGGTCCCTAGATGAAACCCGACAACCCGGACCCATTGGAATCGATGAATTCACAAACGAAGCCATGATTTGGGTGCTATGGGCATTCTAATCGGGCTGCAAGTCGCATGAAAATGTTGTTCATGGACACTTGGTGACTTTCCATCTGGGAGAAAAAAAACAAACCGAGCAACAAGATTGAGTGTCGTTGGCTCCTACAAGTTTGTATGGGAAATGGCGACGTGGGAACACTTACAACACTAGATCGGTGGAGGTTTTTGTATAGTTGACCCACTAATGCGAGATTGCATTGAAGGAAACTGAGCAAAACCCTAGTTTACAAAATGAATGCACAATGAATTCATTGGGCCATGAGAACATAAGGGAGAGGGCCCCCTAGAGGTAATCGCATGCCAGGAGACCAACAGATTCGATGGTTCGCCGGTCTGACCTTCGGTTTCTGAGTTATGTCGAGTTGCAAGTCGCATGAAAATGTCGTTTAGGGACACTTGGTGACTTTCCGTCGGGGAGCAAAAAAACAAATGGAGCATCAAGATTGCGTGTCGTTGGCTCCTGCAAGTGTGTATGGGAAATGGTGACGTGGGAACACTTACAACACTAGATCGGTGGAGGGTTTTGCAGAGTTGACCCACCAGTGCGAGATTGCATTGAAGGAAACTGAGAAAAACCCTAGTTTACAAAATGAATGCACAATGAAGTCATTGTGCCATGAGAACATGAGGGAGAGGGCCCCCTAGAGGTAATCGCATGCCAGGAGACCAATAGAGTTGACAATTCGTCAGTCCGACCTCTGGTTTCCGAGTTATGTCGAGCTGCAAGTCGCATAAAAATGTCGTTCAGGGACACTTGGTGACTTCCCGTCTGGGAACAAAAAAACAAATGGAGCAGCAAGATTGCATGTCGTTGGCTCCTGCAAGTGTGTATGGGAAATGTTGACGTGGGAACACTACCAAAACTGTCTCAGTAGAGGGTTTTGCAGAGTTGACCCACCAATGCGAGATTGCATTAAAGGAAACTGAGCAAAACCCTAGTTTACAAAATGAATGCACAATGAAGTTATTGGGCCATGAGAACACGAGGGAGAGGACCCCTAGAGGTAATTGCACGCCAAGATACCAACGGAATCAATGGTTCGTTGATCTGAACTCTGGTTTCTGAGCTATGTCGAGTTGCAAGTCGCATGAAAATGTCGTTCAGGGACACTTGGTGACTTTCCATCCGGGACACTTGGTGACTTTCGGTCCTCCTAGGGTTTATGTTTTTTAAGGCTTGTATAATTTCCTTCTTGATAGCTCACCTCTTATACCATGTTAAATTTTTTATACTTGATCTAGATAAATGCTTTATACCAATTATAACCATTAGTTCAATGCATAAATTTAACCATAAAACATTTACATAAAGAATTTAACATGTAGGATCTAGTTAAGAATAACAATGCACAACAGACACAACATTTATCCCGGGAAACCCTCATCGGGAAGAAAACCTAGCAACCTTTCTTAGAATAATTATATGTTTAGAAAACAAGTACAATGAAACCATGAACAAACCCTAACCCTGAAGGGTTTTACCACATAAAAAAACCTTAATGACACATGACAACAAGAGTACTTATCTACATGAAGATGACCTCCAAGCCATAAGGATATCCAAGAATATCCTTCCCAACCAACAATAAAAGGAACTTTATTTCTCGAATCCCGAGGTAATGTTTGTTCCTTTCACCAATGTTGCTTTGAGCACTTGTATGTAGTTACTCATATGTAGTGTTGAATCTAATTGTACAATCAACTATTGGGCGTTGATGAAATGTGTAGCATGTATTTCACTTAGTTTTATTAAATTACACTTGAACATTGACTTAACTTATAATTTAATCATCCAAACTCGTAAATTTTAATTAGACCTATCCAATTAGTGTGCATGAGTGAGTTCGTTGAAACCTTTAAAAACATTGTATTGCACTTAGTTTGATTAAATTACACGAGCAAGAACTTTGACTTAACTTGTAATGATCATCCAAAATCACATTTTTTAATTAGATATCCAATTAGTGCACGCATGTAGTGAGTTTGTTGAAACCTTTAAATATAATAGTTTGTTCTTTTGACATAGCGCATTCATGAGTAAAAGATAATCCACACAAATCAACACAATAGATTGACACAAGAACATGTGGGAACCAAAGAACAAATACAAAGTGAAATGTATCATTCATTTATAAGTGAAATGTCAATGTGCATGCCTCCAAAAGTACATGTATCCAATGAAGTCAATGTACATGTCTCAAAAAGTACATGCACAATGATGTCAATGTACATGTCTCCAAAAGTGAATGTATCGAAAAGTACATATATATCCAAAAGTATCCAAAAGCACATGTGTCCAAAACTATCCAAAACTATCCAAGCCACATGTACATGTATCCAAATGTACATATATCCCATAAGACACATCAAAACTCAAGCTTCCTCTTGTTCTTTCTCGACGTTGATCCTCTAGGCACATCTCTAGAACCGGTGTGCATCTCTGGATCCTGCAAATTAAATATCAATTCTTAAATTCAACTAACTATGTATTCATACATTAGCTCAACAATTATCAACTTGTGCATGGAAAGTGCATGAAACACTGTAAATTGCATGAAACAATTGGTCACTAAAGGCCATCTCACCTCAACTGACAAAGGGTATTGTGTTCGTTGTGTATCAGATGGAGTCATTGGTTGAACATCCAGGATAGTTGCAACCATGGTCAAAGCAGGGGGGCCAGGAACTACTCCTGCTGGTGGTGACTACAATCACAAAATGTTGAAATAGTTAGACATGCATGAATAAAGAATAGACAACAATAATAAACTATGTATAGATCATGTTGAAATAGTTACATACCTGTGTGTTATTAGTTTCCATTGCAGATGCAGCACTAACTGTTGCATCAACCATTGATGCGAGGTTTTGAGTAGACAACTCGGGTTCCTGATGTAGTAAACATGCAATTCAAACATTAACAAAAACGATTTATGCACTGGATTTCAAGTTAACCAACAAATATCATCGAAGGATATACATTACCATGGTATGAGTAAGCCCATGGTCGTGGGAAGCTGGAGTATTGCTAGAAGTAGGCCGCCTCACATACACACGACCCTTGTTCACGAATGGCCTAGCGGGAGATACAAATCTAGGAAATGGTCTAGATGTCTCGGTTGGTGCCTACAGTTAGCAAGTATTCATGTAGTTAGACATGCATGATTCAACAAACAGACATGTATTTAAAAAATGACATTTTTAATTGTTTACCTGGAGTCTAGATGTTTCCTCAGACGATACGACCATGGGTGCTACCTCCACATTAGCTTGCCCCAGTGAAGGATCTGCCATCTACATGTTTAATAATTATAAATATTATACCGTAGATAGAATTAGTGAACTAAAATGTAAAGTATGTGGAAATTAACAAATTAACAAGTATTAAAAAACTGAAATTTTAAAATGTTTACGTTAGTGTGAGATACGGCAATGGGTGCTATATAAGATGGGCCTGTCAAATGGGTAGCATCATGAATCCCTCCACCAACGACGGGATCAGTGGATGGAATTTCATGCTCCCCTGTAGAGTCTGGAACATCTGACTCTGGGGCATTGCTGCCGGTATAAAGCATCAATTGCAAGTTCACAAAATTAATATATTAGCTCAAACTATATATATGTGTATAAAGACGAAAAATAAATGAAGAATTTCTTACAATTAACCATCTACATAGCTCACTCAAAAAACCACTGAAGGAAACATCTGAGGAAAGACCATAACAGGGACGACCACATGATGTGCACTCGTGAGGCTCAATACTAGGTTGGGGATGTGCTGATGGTCCTGCACTAGTGGATGGTCCTACACTAGACGATGGTCCTGCATGGTGACGACCTAGTGTATGTACCACACTAGGGACAGATGTCCCTTCCTCACCCATATGCTGAACCATAGTGCCATGGAAAACAACTGCCTGTGCCAAACTCAAAAATGCATCACGTGTTTGTGGAATAACATGATGTGCAAGTGGGACATCTGGCCCAGGAAACTACTTGCAAGGTGCAAGGATAGGGCGATCCTGGTCTCGAAGCTTCGCATTGGGTTGGTTTTGGAGCATCCCCCCACCGATCCCCTGAAACTGCAAGACATCAAAATAGTTTACGTGTTTATGTAACACGAACTCTGCATACATCTTTCAAAGGAAATACAAGGGAATTTCCTTGTTGTTATGTGGTGGCATATAAAAAACCATGTACCATCTGTCCATCCAGTTATCAACAAATGGTTGAAATGTGCACCACTCAATGGAGATATGAGGCCTATTTGCATTTGGTATTTCCCCCCACCGAGGGTCCCTAAACAATGCAAATATGAGCTCTTTGGATATTTTCAACTTTTTTATTTCATTGTAGTGTAGCCCATCAGCATATTCTTGTCTTTTTCTTTCTCTATATTATGTAATATCATATAGTACATTGCTAGACTCTGAAATGGTGTCAACAATTGCATCCAAGGTTGATGCAAGCGAGCAGCGAATTTTGTCACCACCACTAAAAGCTGCACTAATGCCCCTCAAGCGGGAAAGCTCAATCAGTATCTCAGCATTTGTGGCCATAGCTGCAATTGCAATAAGAACATCAATACGAAAATCATGAGAAACATATACATGGTATATAATGACGTCTCTTCAAAATTAAAATGTATTAAATCAAACTCAAGTAAGCAATTTAATGGCATTCACTACATACATTTAAAACTTAAAATTAAACATTTAACAATTAAAAAGTAAGTTTCGTTCAACTTCTTTCTAGAAGTTAAGGTACTTCTTAACCCTCATTGGTGACTTTTCCATACAAACTTGGGTTTAAATTTCTTAGAATTTAGGAGTGTTATTTTGACATGTTTTGGCCTTTACATCCCTTGCAAAAAACAATATTTACATCAACTTCATAAGCTAACATTAAATTTATTGATTTCAACATATTACGCCTTGTGGTTGGAGGGGAGGACAAAGTGGCATGGAATGAAATGGATATGTATGAGTTTGTCTTGCCAATATGATTACATATGTACTTGAGATGACTATCAATGATTAAGATGTTGAATAATCAACTAGAGATTGTGACTAGAATGACAATAACAACAATGTCAACTTAATAAGATATCACAAGTGGAATATGATAGTGTTATCTCAGAATTATCACATGTATATTTATTAATTTGATCCAAGTATTATGATATGTGAATGATATGACAGGATGGTTGATTAGGAGGATGAAGATTAAGTTGATATAGAACAACTAAATTTAAATGTCACATTCCTAAGACTATGACTACATTCAGTTAATGAATAAGTAAGAATAGGATATGACTTGTTAGGCTTAGAAAGATGGTTAAGGTAACATGCCCAGGGGCATGTTAGGTGGTAAAACGCAGACTCGTGTCTTAAACACAGTATTTAAGAGGGATGGAAGTTTAGGATAGATGTAGGGTTAGGACAACATCCAAGGGAAGAAGGTCCTAGATAGGTAAGAATGTTAGAAGGGTTTTAGGATAGGTTTCTAGGAGTAGTTACTAGTTCAGGGCCGTAGGTCTTTCTGAGTGTAGATTAGGATTGTTGGATATGTAAATGATAGGGGCGAGGGACTATTAGGATATGTGAGGAAAGAAAAGGGATGAAAATTAACTCAATCATGGTTGGAAACACTCTCACGACACACTCTAGGTAGTTCATGGGTGTTCACCATTTCCATTATTCTAAAAACATGGAAACCAACCAAAAGTGACAATTCCTTGGAGCAAAACAGAGACAATTTCTCTCTGCAAAATCAATCTCTACATTGTATGGCAAGTTCCGAAAATTAAATAAAAAACATACTGATTTTCTATATGAAGTATTTGAGTTGAATCGACGGTCCCTGAGCGTTGAGTAGATTAATTGAGGGTGTGGATAGGGCAAGCTCGAGAGGCACTTTGTTAATGTGTTTTGGCATTTAGTTAAGGGTGCTTAACTAAGAGGCTATAGCTACATACACTTGTGATGAAATTTTTATTATGTTCATGGTCAAATGATTGTGATGAAATTTTGAGAAACCAAGTTACTAATTTTTTATGCATTTTTTCTATTCACACTTGTCCATGCATATCATCTTGTTATGGCCATTTCCGAGGAAAATTATATAATTAGTATCATGGGAAATGGCCTTTGAGGGTTGGAAATTTGGGCTTCGTGTGGATGGATACATTGTAGAAAGGGAGGAGTTCTATTTTTTTTTATTTTTGGTTGGATTAGGAATTTTTGAGTTTTTTAAAAGGGATTCATTGTAATTATTCACTCATCTTGGTTGAGGGAGATGTGAATTTAATTAGAGATTGAGTTATTTCCAATTTTACAAATATTACAAAATTAGGTTTTTTTAAACTATAAAAAAATGGTAATTTAGGTTAAGAAATGACAAGAAAATGGTATGGGTGAATGAAATACCTGATTAGATGACAATCAACCAATGAATTTGCCTCCCCTCCAACGAAATAGAGCTCCTCTGATACTCCAGGGCACACAAACCATCCTCATCCAAGCTCGAATTCGCGTTTCTGATGCGTGAAATGCACCGCGGGTGGTTGGGACTGTGTTTTTAAATTGATTTTAGATTTACAAAACGCGTACGCGTTTGTTACTACATAACGCATACGCGTTTGTTACTACATAACGCGTACGTGTTTTGTAGTTCTATAATGCGTACGCGTTGTGGTTACCTAACCTACATGTCTAATGACATGTCAAGCTCGAGTTTTACCATAACAAGTGCTAAGTATCAGAAACGCATTATAATTTTATGTAACGTGAACGAGTTTTCAAAAACTAGGATTGCATCTAAAGTGACCCTCATCTTCTTGCACACACCCCTAAAGATAATCTAGGATAAATACCACCCTTGTGGTCTATTCATCTCAGTAAACTTTAAAATGAATTTTCTGGCATAACCCTAGTGGATATTGTTCAAAATTTGAACCAAGGTTAGTCAATGGGTCAAAGGTCTATGACATCTAGAAGAAGAATACATAAGATTAGATAATTTTATTAGTGTCCAACCAATGACCACAAAAATAAGGTTAATGGGACTACAAACTTGAAAAGTAAAATTTCATCTACCTATTTAGCCATATACTAAAAAGGCCCTTGTAGTGGCTTTCATTTCCAGTTGAGGAGCTCACAATTTCTACCTACAAGCACTTGAGGAGCTCCAGAAGTTCAATGTCGTAGTTAATTATTATGGTGTTCGTCATTGAAGTCGATATGGCAGGGGTATGCATAGATAATATTTTTAATATTCCTTTACATACTGATTCCTCCCTAGCATTCCTTTTAAATGAACTTTCACAAATAAGGGACAACCTAGTAGAAATGTTTTTGATCAAGATGAAAAATTGGTCAATGGTAAGAACTGCTTCCTTTTGTAAGTGGTAGTTACCAATGCAAAAAATTTGTTTTTTTATGGGAAAGAAAGTGATATTATCCTAAAATGTTGCAAATAAATTATAATTCCCAAATAGTATTGTTGTAAGTAGGAGAATATTAGTGTTGACCTAATTGCAAATACATTTCAAAAATTGCTATGAATCCTTTTAAAAGAATTTTCTCAACTACCATCAAACATTTGATTGTCTGGACACATGGACTATATCATAAATATGGAATAGAAAATTTGCTAGAGCCTTGGGTTGATGTGTGTCAATTGGACTGCTAAGCAAGGCTCAAAAAACTAGAATGGAAATATCCTTGTCTATCTATCTAGATTCTATATATATATATATATATATATATATATATATATAGATATAGATATATAGATATTCACACATGCTTGGTCAAACCATCGTACTCTAGTCTTTAGGACTCAAGGAGGATGTGGGTTCAAGATCAAGTGTATGTTGATACAGCTATAGATGTCTAGTGGTGTAGGCAGTTTCCATTTGGTCACATATATAGCCTTGGTGTATGGTGTTGGACTAGTCTGGATTGGGGGACTAGGCTAGGACAGTCTTATGCTAATGAGAGAAAAATGTGCACACACATTCATAAATTTGCTTAGCAAAATTATTTAAAATATAGAGATCTTATTACAAAAAAGGAAAGTAGAACAACTATTACCATAGGCCATGGTTAATCGCTATACACAAGGGCCCTAATTGAAAACACAATCAGGTAGATCCCCTCAATGCACAAATATTAGGAGAGAAGAAGCACATTCAAATACCCTTTTAAAGAGAAGTGAAGAAAACTAAATAAAAGACACACCTTTACATTCTTTCACAGGTAGCATGCAATTAATCAACATGAGATTGCTTAGAAAAAAAAGAGCTAATCGCCAAAAGAAGCCAACAAGATGTTTTGGGTAAGACATACCTCCAAGGAAACCATAACAACCAGACCAACAAACTGTAGGTCGAGCCTAGAATGAATTGCTACATGTCCACTACAAAAAAGGAAATATGTTAATAAAATGCCAGCATCCCATCAAACACTAAAATGCCAAAACGAGCCATGAGAATGCACTAAAACACCATTGGAAGCTAATATATAGTTGAGGCATTGCTACTGCCAAGCACCCTTTTAAATGGGGGAGAATTACCCTTCTTGAACAAACTACAACCTCCAAAAGCACCAAACAAGCATGCATAAAATAAAGTCTTTGTTTCAAGTTTCTATTTAATATTGAATACAAAAGAATAATAAAAATACAAGATATTTAATCTATATCAAATAATAATTTTATCATATATTTGACTAAGTTATATTTTATTGGAAAACATTATATTTTATTTTGTGTTTAGTAATTTTAAAAATAGAAATAAAATAAAGATATACATAACATCTATTTTATTAATTTATAATAAAATTTAAGATTTAATGTTTGTAATAACTTCATGGTATAACTAAAGTGAAACTCAGTTTTCTATTAAATAGGTTTTTTTTTCAAACCAAAAAACTAGCTTCTTTTTTTTTCAAACGAAAAAACTAGCTTCTTAATATTCATTAGAATCAAAGAAATCAAAACTTTAAGTTTGATACATCCAAAATTCTACTTGTCTACATCATCAATCCAAAAAAGACCACTCTTAAAGAAAAAAAATACCACTCACAATACTAACATGCTACATCCAAAAAGGTATTAGGTATTGCATAGCAGGGTGAAAAAATGAAGATGGGTGTCTATTTTGGGGGGTCTCATGAGAAAATAATTCTCGTTTTTTCATGTTTTTCAACTTCGGGCGAACAAAAGTGATATTTTTGTTTAAAATTTCACTTTGCCGTAAAAAGAAAACTTTTGTAGAATTATGTTAGCTTTCTACTCATAATTTTTTCAATTTTTTTTATTAAGATTTGATATGTCGATTTCGCAAATGTTTGACGGTGTGTTCTTATAAAATGAAAAGACTACAAAAGAGTTATGATTTGTTGCACCACTAAAATCGTTGTTAGACTTGTGTTTTGCAAAAACAGAAAATGCTACGACAATCTACACACAATGTACTAGTGCCTGACTATAAGTTTGCATCCAATGGATCTCTATACTAATTATTATATTTTTTTAAAGTCGATTAATGGGGAAACTCAGTCGATTCAATAACCTTTTTGTTGCACCACTTTTCTCTCAATCCGCTATAAAAGCAAAAAATCTACGAACACCCTTTTGAAGTAGACACGTCAATAAAGAATCCCACATTTTTTTCGATTTTTTTGGTGTTGTATTTTCAAAGTTATGGATTTTTCTTTTCGTTGTTTTTTTAAAGAGTTGAATCATAACTCGACACATGTTACAAATATAAAACTTAAAAAATATCAGTTCTCATCTATATACAACAAAATTTATACCCTCGTAAAGTAGATTCAATGATGAATCTACTGGTATGAAGTCCGACATTCGTTTTGTTGTGTAAGAGGTGGTTTTCTCCTTCCGAAAATGGAGAAACCTGAAAATTTTGCAGAGATCTGAATCTTTCATGTTTCAGAGGTTATTCGGCCGAAATAATTATTCGGCCGAATAATTATTCGGCCGAATAACGGTTTTCCGTAACGGCGCCGTAAAATATGGCGAAGGTTATTCGGCCGAATAACTAAACGGAAAAAAATCACGTCGGCCGAAAAAAAAATATATATATATATTTTTTATACTCATATAAATAAACCTAAAGTTACTTCATTATTTTCGCATGTTTTAACTTCGCATTTTTTTGTCAAACTAATTTCGGAAGGAGGAGATAATTTTTGCAAAAGGAGGTTTTTACAAGGTATGTTTCTTCTTCTTTTTTACAAAAGGCACATTGAAGGAGTTTTTTTTTCTAAGACATATTTGCAAGGAGTTTTTCCAAAATATCTCTTTTCTTATTGCATTTTTACAAAGAAGACATTTTTTGCAAAAGGAAGTTTTTACAAAGTATGTTTCTTCTTTTTTCCAAAGGCACATTCAAGGTGATTTTTTTTTAAGGCATATTTGCAAGAAGTTTTTTCAAAATATTTATTTTCTTATTGTATATTTGCAAAGAAGACATTTTTTGCAAAAAGAGGTTTTTACAAAGTATGTTTCTTCTTTTTTCCAAAAGACACATTGAAAGTGTTTTTTTTAAGGCATATTTGCAAGGAGTTTTTTCAAAATATTTCTTTTCTTACACATGTTTGCAAGGAGGTTCTTTGCAAGGATGGTTTTTTTCCAAAGTAGCTTTGCACTTTTTATTTAATTGAAAGAGGTTTTTTCAAATAGTTGTTTTGCTAAGGTATTTTGCAAATGATTTTTTTCCAAAGTAATTTTGCACGTCTTATTTATTTAAAAGGAGTTTTTTCAAATAGTTATGTTGCTAAGGTATTTTGCAAAGGATTTTTTGCAAGGTAATTTTCTACTTCTTATTTCTTTGAAATGGGTTTTTTTTCAAAGAGTTATTTCTTTACAATGATTTTTTCCCAGATATATTTATAAATAAGTTTTTATTCAAAGTACTTTTTTCTAGTGGTTTTTTTCGTAGATATTTTTTCAAAGAAGTATTTTTGCAATGATTTTTACAACAAAGATTTATTTACAAGGTGTTTTTATTTTTTTCCTTGGCACAAGGTGTTTTTATTATTTTCCAAAGAAGATTTTTGTTCAGAGAGTTTTTTCAAAGGAAAGTTAATTCCAAAGAAATCTTATTCAAAAGACTCTTACAAAATTTTTATAAGGTAAAGTAAATTTCAGTTCATGTTTTTATAAATTCCGTAAATGTTTTTAAATCTTAATTTATTTATTTTTACTATAAAGTAACATGATTCTTTAATTTATCGTCTATAGATTAAACAGCCATGGGAAATAAGAGAAAACGTCAAATAAAAGCTGATCGTAAACGTGATGATGATGATAATAGAGAGAAACAAAAACTCAGATATATTGCCAAAAAACAAAGGGTTGCCGAAACGGAAGAGAGAACTATTGAAGATATAAATACAGATTTACATGATAATGTTGAAGAAATGGAAATTGAAAATAGAGTACAAGAAGAACAAATTGAAGTTGAAAAGAACATTGTAGAAGATGTAAATAGTGATTTACATGCTAATGTCGATGAAATCAATATTGAAGATCAAGTTCAAGATCCAGAAATTGGACCTGGTATGTATATATCATATATTTTCCAAATTCATTTTTTTATAATGAATTTTATTTTTTGATATATGTTAAATTAAATTTAACTTGATGTATAGGTACTTTTACTATTGATGATGAAATGTTAGAAGACATTGATTGCGACAAATATGGAGAAAAACTACCAATACATGTTGCACGATATCGTGCTACAAAAATTTATGATGAAGTTCTCAAGGATTACTCAATAGCAGGACAAGCACAAATTTTGAGATGTTTATTAGTGTCTAAGAAGTTAGAAGGTGCTACATCATTATTGGGTATTCACAAAGCAACAAAAGAGTCGAAATTGAAACAAAATGTGATGGAAAATATAGGCGATGCAATAAAAAAATTTGGAAAATCCAGGAAGAAAGATATCAGTGCTGCACGTAAAGCAATTCATATAGCAATTCTTTCAGCTAGTACTAAACAAAAGCATTTGACAACAGAACTAGCAAAAGCAGTTGGAACATCAAGAAAGACATTATACAAACATAGCAAATTCAGAATGCAAATAGATGAAAATAATGAACTTGCTTGTTGGGCAATTATTTGTAGACAACCTTACAAAGATAGATTAGGAGCAGGTGTTAAAGATATTGTACGAGAATATTGGTTGGAACATGCTCGAGTTTCACCAAATTCAAGAGATGTGATACGTAAAAGAATATCACGAAATGTATATGAAAGCCAACCAAAACATATAATGGACATGACACAAGTACAATTGTTCAATAAATTCAAGGAAGATCATCGTGGAATTAATATATCAATCACTACATTTGTGCAACAAAAACCATGGTATGTTCGACCTATAACTATACGTGATACATGTTCTTGCCGTTATCATGTGCAATTTCAGTTATATTATGACACGTTTCTTGAATTTGGTAAAAGGTTTTGGACAAATTCACCACCTCCGTCGACCATACGTGAATTCATATCTCAAATTTTATGTGAGAGAAATCACGATGAAGTATTTTATTCAAAGAAATGTGTCAATGGAAAACATTGTCATCATTGTGGAAATTTGGTGTTATTCCACAATAAATATCCTATCGATAATGATCAATCGTTGTCAAATGTAAATGTTGATTGGAAGAGATACGAATACATCAACTATAATACAAGTTCTAGTGATTCACATTCCAAAAGAATTGATTTGCTAAAAGACAAGATATGCGTCACAGATTTTCTCAAAAAATTTGAAAGCGAAATTTATAAATACACCCAGCATTCACATAGCGCACAATGGCAAGATCTTCAATTCAAACAGTCTCGTGAAATTTTTCCACCCGGAACAATTTTGTCGGTGGTTGATTTTGCTGAAAACTATACATTTGCTGCACAAAAAGAAATACAGAGTGAATACTATCACTCTGACCAAGTTTCGATATTTGTCCATGTTGTATATAGACATTCTCAACAGGATTTCGATGGCATTGAAAGCACATGTGACAATCGAGATGTGATTAAAGAATATCACTTCTATATCAGCGATGATCGTACACACGACACACATTTTGTCCAACATTGTATAGAAAATATTTTCTATGACTCACTGAAAAAACGCGAAGTCAAATTCAACGAGCATTGGATATGGTCTGATGGATGTGCGGGTCAATTTAAATCTTCACGATCATTTTTTTGGTTATGTCGACTTCATAAAGCGCTGAACATTAAACATCGCTGGAATTTCTTCGAAACTGGGCATGGAAAAGGTGAGCATGATGGTGCAGGAGCATGCATGAAAAGAGCACTTCGAAGATGGCAAATGAACTATTCTTCTGCACGATTTCATTCAGCTGCATAGGTTGTCCAATGGTGTCAATTAAATCTAAGCCATGATTATAATCAAAAATCAAAAGACGTGCGCAGGTATGTCCACTATTTTTTTAATTTATATTATTTCTTAAAATTTTAAAAAATGTATATACTAACATTTAAGTACATGTACACTATTTATTGTGTAGGTTTTTTTGGCTTGTTGGGATCCAAGATATAAATAGATCAATACCATATGACGCTAGCACCATACATGGAACTAGAGATCTTCACTCTATTCAAACAAAATCATTTCACAACGTGTTTGCATTTGACAGTAGAAAGCAATCATGCTTTTATCATATTTGCATTGAAAATGTTGAGTCTATAGAAGTTTGTGAAAACATAACAAACAACTACGTAAAAGCTTGGAGACACACAGAGATTAATCCAAACGGAAAAATGCCACTGGCAAGTGTTGAAGAATTAGAATCAGAAGAAATAGCAATATCGTATGATGGCGATAGAATTTCATATCTCGTAAGAGAAGGTAATAAACTTGTTTTTGACTTTTAAGTCAATTGTTCATTCTAATCCATCGCCATAAGTATAGTCAATTTAATTCATTTAAATACGCTAACACCAATCATAACTTGCGCAGGAGATGTTTTCGCTGTGATTGCACCTGTAGACAACGACGAAAATGTCAAATATTATTTGATGCGATGCACTGAAGGAAAAATGAAGTTATTGGAGGACTAGAACGACAACGGATTTACATACGAAAGAGGATCCATCATTTTAAAAGGCTACTTTTTTCAGCAGACGCATATGACTAAAAATTATGTCTACTTTCAAGATTATGAGCCCGATGTTATATGTTGTCAATATAGTCATTTAGTATGTGCATCTCGAATAAAATTGATACAAGTTCCATCAAAAAAACAGTTAAAAACCAAAAAATGGAAACTATCCATATGTGACCATGAACGGATAGTTGAAGATGGCATTCCATTGCGATGTTTTTAACTACATATCAAAAATAAATTGATCTATATTTTTGTCCATGTCAATTGTTGTGTGCAATATATTTTTTGTCCAATTATCAAAATTGTTGTGCACAGTATATTTTTTCATTGAGATTTTATGAATATTTTCTTGAATGACAACTAACATAAGAGCTTAAATGGTTGTACTTTAACATGCTTAAAAATGAATTCAAATATAATTTGAAAATTCAAAAGTACTTTATTCGGGTCCCCATATGTCTATTAAACCACTAAGGGATGAGATAACGGATGTGGCTATCCCCACTCTGCCCCGAATTTTTACTTTTGGAACTGATTGATGTTAACGAAAAATCACAAAAAAAACCTATTAAATTTTGTATTCATTTAATCCATCGAACATGTTTCTTTAATACGTACTTCACCATAAATATGATCTTAAAATTGTCACCAAGTTCTCCGTCTCAAATCTTTAATTTAAAATATCGCTCAAGGGCAAATTCACATAACTGAAATCATGGCAAATGGAGACAACGATCATTTGATTTTTAATCACAAGCAAGGATTCCAGGATTGTGAAGCTTATGCTAAATTAGAGAAATGATTATTTACAACAAATCAATGAAAATTCATCAAATTGTTGTTTAAAATCATTGCTCTAATTTAACACAAACTTCACAATCCTGGAATCTTCGCTTATGATTAAAAAACAAAAAACAGTTACCCCCATTTGCCATGATTTCAGCCGCATCAAATGTACCTGAACATTGTAAATAAAAATTAAATTAATTAAAAATCAAAACTTAACTTTAACGGTACTTAACTTTCATTTTTAAACTTTATATTTCATCCATATTTTCATCAAAACTTCAAGAATTCTTGAACTTCCTAACATCTATAAAGTTTGAATGTAATCACTTTTAAACTTCCTGATTCATCGATGTGTATGAAAACTTCTAACATTTCTAAGCATTCTAACATTCAAAGACAATATTTTTATCAAAACTTCTATCATTCTCTAAAACTTTATATAACATTCCTAAACTTTCTATTTCTTCCATATTTCTATCGACTTCTAACATTCCTAAAACTTCATAACATCCTTGAAGATAACATTCAAACTTACTTAAATTTCATTTTTAAACTTTATATTTCATCCATATATTTTCATCAAAACTTCAAACATTCTTGAACTTCCTAACATCTCTAAAGTTTGAATGTAATTACTTTTAAACTTCCTGATTCATCGATGTGTATGAAAACTTCTAACATTTCTAAGCATTCTAATATTCAAAGACAATATTTTTATCAAAACTTCTATCATTCTCTAAAACTTTATATAACATTCCTAAACTTTCTATTTCTTCCATATTTCTATCGATTTCTAACATTCCTAAAACTTCATAACATCCTTGAAGATAACATTCAAACTTACTTAAATTTCATTTTTAAACTTTATATTTCATCCATGTATTTTCATCAAAACTTCAAACATTCTTGAACTTCCTAACATCTCTAAAGTTTGAATGTAATCACTTTTAAACTTCCTGATTCATCGATGTGTATGAAAACTTCTAACATTTCTAAGCATTCTAACATTCAAAGACAACATTCATTTTTAAACTACCTGATCCATATAACTATCAAAACTTTCTAACAAATTATTAAACTTCCTAACATTCTTGTTCTTAATACACTCAATCTTATCATGCATTCATGTCGAACAATTATAACTTCCTCATTTATAAACTTTAAACCTATATGTGAACATCCACTTTTAAAAATTTTCTAAATAACATTTTTTAAACTTCAATCAAAACTTCCTCATTTATGAACTTTAAACCTATGTTTATCCATTTTTAAACTTCCTAAATAACATTTCTTAAACTTAATAATATTCAAGAATGTCATGTTTCTTAACATTCATTTTTACATATATTCATTCATTCAAACATGCAAATACATATTTTAAACTAAATTTAACACCAAATATGTCAAATAAACAAAAATAAACTAAATCATTTAAAAACCATGATTCACGAAATATGTAAAGTTCAAAATTTATATGTATATAATCTCCAAAAAAATACTCATGAACATGCAAATTCAATGTACATCCATATATGTATATATCTAGTCCAAAAATAAACCTCCTCAACATGTCCAAGACAAATGTTTCCAATCTAAATGCATATCAACAACAAAAAATAGTCCACCATGAACTATAAAATTAAAATGTATGTGCTATCCTCCACTCGGGCCTCCCCCTCCTCCACTCGAGCCTCCCCCTGGACTCAACCCTCCCTGCAACATGTGTAAAAAAAAATTATGTTCATATCATTTAAATTATTTAAACTATAATCAAAGAATTAAAATATTAAACTAATATATCAAAATACAATTCAAATATTAACAATATTACATCAAATTCTCCAAATGCTTGTCCACCACCATCCTCCAAAGGACTTTTTCCTTTGCCTCCAAAAAATTTGAGAGACCCAAGCTGCGATCCATATATAAAATCAATTTATGAATCTCATAAATCTAAATCCACAAAAATTAAAATATTAAAACAGTAAACAAAATTAAAGCAAAATTAAAGCAATCAATGAAATTACCTCTTTACCAATATCTGCTTCATTAAGCAAAGAACCTATATCTCCACCCTAAAATTTAAATTGTATTAATAAATAAAACATATAATACAAACCAAAAAAATTACTATACCAATTAAAACTTAAAACCAAAACAAAAAATTTAAAAAACATTAGCTCACAATAGATGGTAAATCATTTATAAAGTTGGTATCTAAAGAAACCTGCATGGATGAGTCAAATTAAGAATAAAATACATAGTTAAATTATCATTCAAAAAATAATAATTTATATATATATATATATCAAATTCAAACATAAGTACAAATATGTTGATAATAAATATGTACCTCTCTCCCTAGATTTTCGTTAGTTGAAATGTGGAAAGAATGTTCATTCATCATTCTTGAAAACTGCAACCAATTTAAACATTTACATAATGTACCTCTGATAATGTAACAAAAAAAAAAAAAAAAAATATTTAATTCAAATCAAATCATATCATGTAGTCAACGAACCTCTCCCAAACTCGATGTGTCGTTGGATATAACATTTGCTGCTAAGTCACGACAAATCTTTGCATATGCCCTGAGATCTTCAATGCTCATTCCATCTATTTCATCATCAGTTTTATAAACAAACTTTTGACGAATAGCAGAACGAGCCCTTTCTCTAACCAACCCCACATCTACTCCCACTAATACTGATGATAACTCATCGCCAACAAAATTCCTTGCTGTTGTCCCAAGTTGAGATGTGGGCTCCATCTCTGATTTTAATGCCACCAACCTAGGTGGACGAGATATCTGGGGCGGAGGTCTAAGAGTTGCAGGATCTCTATGTGCACCCTCTCGATCATATATTCGACCCTTCCCAACTCCATAAAATTTTGAATGAACATCAGTATAATCTGGCTTCATATTTAAAAAAAACTCAGCATAAAAAGATCTAGCAAAATACTGAGAAACCTCATCGTTCCATGGAAAACGACCATAGGCGGCAAGAAACCGATCATAAAGTAAGTGTGCCAGATGAGGATGCTTGAAATATTACACTTTCAACATTTCTTTTTTCAAACCTTCTTTGAAATTAAACATTGATTTGGCCTGCTCTCTTGTCACTCTTTCTTTCACAACATCCCATTTGTCTGGACCCATCACTTGATCCATTCGTCTTCGCATCAAATCTACAAAACCATCTGTAGTCGGCCCAAGATTCTCATATGCTTGAATGAAGTTTTGCAATGATCCCAAAACAATCTCCAAACTTTGTTTATTCTCCGGAGGGAGATCCATAGTAGACAAATCATTTTGCAACTTCTCATAGTGAGATCTACATCTTTCAAGAGTCATCTGATGATTACCACCTTCCCATGGAAGCTCCCGAGGTAGATCAGATGGATATGTCGTAATGGGTGTACAACCCTCAGTTAATTCAACATATTGTGTCCTAGCTCTACCATCATCACCTCGTGTCAACTGGTGAGCCTCTTAAGAACCTTGCTCTGCACCGTCATCCGTCTCCCTTGCTTGCCCTGTCTCCCCCCCTATAGAATTAGGAGCATCTTCCGAACCATGCTCTGCTTCAAATGACAAAGTCTCGTTTAAACACAACTACAAATTTTGCACACACAAAAAAACAATTTGCATATATAAATGTTCAAAGATTGATATTGATATGTACCAATAGAGGGTCGAGATCGACGTTCTCCCATAGAAGATACAGGGGAATCATTTGTACCCCTTCTACCTTGTCGATGTGAACTATACAATAAATTAGAGTCCCGAGGAGAGGTTGACAACCTCCGATTATCACTCGTACCACCTACCCCAGAAGATTGTGAAGACCTCCTACGCTTTCGCCTTAAAGAATCCTCTCTTTCCATTTGATATATAATGCCTACACCTAAAGACGAATCAACTAATTACATATTCAAATCCTACAAGTTAATTCTATGAACTCTAAAAACCAACTACTAAAGAGACTAAGTTATTTAACAAGTACCTAGATTTACCTAATTTATCATCTAACAATTTTCAAAAAAAGTATAGCTAATATTGTTAGATGATGAATTAATGTACCAATCTTTTAGGTGTTTTTTATGTTTAAAATGAATGGAACCAATATAGTTAAGTACTAAGTAATGGGTTCATTTTTTTATGTCAAAGTATGAGTTCATGAATCTCTTTTACCTTCTTAATACATAACTTAATACCTAAAACATAAATCATGAATCTCTTTTACCTTTTTAATACATAACTTAATACCTAAAACATAAATCATGAATCTCTTTTACCTTTTTAATACATAACTTAATACCTAAAACATAAATCATGAATCTCTTTCACTTTCTTAATACATAACTTAATATCTTAAACATAAATTAAGTCTTGAAAATATTTTCATTATTGACAATAAAATAAAAATTGACAATTCATGTATTATGTTTTGAGTTGAAACGTTTTCAAAATTTGCCATTTCTGATAATCGTTTTCAGTTTCTTAAAACTACAAATTTAAACAAGATATTTTATTACTCTAGACATAAATTATATCTACAAATAATCTCATTGTTCCATAGAACAAAAAAAAAATTACTGTTCAAAGTATTATGATTGAGTTAAATGTCATGTTTCTCAAATTGGCCTTGTTTGACAATGATCTTTAATTTCAATCTAATAATGGTAACAATTCTTGGTATTATGTTCTCCAAGTCAGCCATGTTGCAAACAAAAAAAAACACAATACCAAGATCACCACCTTTACTAGAATAAAACTCAAACCATTGTGACATAACATCACCAAGTATTTTATAAAACTTACTATAGTACATTTAGATTAAAGCCTATTCATGTCTATAGTTCCCTTTTACATAAAATCCATTTAAATTATTGTTTTATCAAAAATAGAGTTTGTATCTAAGCTATCTATATCTTGATCTCTGTCAACTAAGACATGTTGACAGAGTTGATGAACTCTGTCAACTAAGACATGTTGACAGAGTTCATGTCATCATTGTTAAATTATATAAGACTTACTATAATACTTATAAATTAAAGTCTATTCATGTCTATAGTTCCCTTGTACCTCAAGTCCATTTACATTGTTGTTTTATCAAAAATAGAGTTTAACTGTCTGAAATTTGTTTGTATCTGAACTATCTATTGCCAACGTTAGTAATATAATTAATATCTTAATCTCTGCACTTTGTAAACAGACAAAGTTCATGAACTCTGTCACCTTAGACAAGTCGACAAAGTTCATGAACTCCGTCAACTTAGACGAGTCGACAGAGTTCATGAACTCTGTCAACTTAGACGAGTCGACAGAGTTCATGAACTCTGTCAACTTAGACGAGTCGACAGAGTCCTTAAGTAAAACAAGCCTACATACAACTTAGAAATGTTCTTTCCAAATAAAATTACTGTTAATTTCTTTTCTAAACACAGCCAAATACAACAATTTAAAAAAATACTCAAAAAATTTCTCTTTATATTTAAATTTAAATATTCCTCTTCATATTTTAATTTAAGACATTCTGGACATTCAATTCGACCAACATCCAAGAACTCAATGAAGTGCGCGGAGTCCATCTACCCAACTGTACATAGTCCATAGACTCCGCCCAGTTCAACAGAGTCCATGGACTCCGTCCTACTGGGCAGAGTCCATGGACACTGTCCAACTGGGCAGAGTCCATGGACTCTGTCCTGTTGCAGCCCATGGCCTCTGCCCAGTTGGACAGAGTGCAATATACAGAGTCTATGGACTCTTTCCGTGGACACAGCCGACACATTATTTCAACAAAACGATCGCAGACAATTTATATAAACGGGAATTACAAAGCTATATCCACCTTACCTCTAAAACGCAGCCAAAACAAATGAGCGCAACCTGAAATTTTGCCGACGACAGCGCAAATAAAAATTTCTTTCACCTGAAACAGAGCTGCCGTAGCAGACGAACTGGGAGACCTGCGTAAAAACAATAACATTTTAGACAACACAAAATAGCGATAACACCTTCAATAAAATACACATTTTCAAAACCGAAAAACGATACCTTCTACCTCTGCAAACTCCGTGTCGATCTGTCACCAGCCGCAGCTTCTCAACGACGTTCGACCATCCACTGTGAAGCTCTACAAGCCCAAAACTGCTACAGATGTTACCGTGTTGAACGGCCGAAACGATATTACATACAAGCAGCAAACAACAAACGATATTACTTACGTGCAGGTGGTGATACCAGACGCTTTCTGACAAACGAACAGGAGAGGCGTTGGCTACAACGAACTGATGACTTACACGCAGGCTTACAGGTCGACAACACACGCCGTCGACCAATAGGGTGGCTGACAGGCGACAGGGCAGAGGGATGACGGAGCAGACGGGCCTCTATCAACGCAACAGGGGTCCACGGGATCCAGCGAAAGTGACGGGAGAGGGGCCGGGACCGAGCTTTTATGCCGAATAATTGTTCGGCCGAACAAGTGTTCGGCCGAACAAGTGTTCGGCCGAATAATTGTTTGGCCGAACAATTATTTCCACCGTCGTGAGTTTGCCCCGTCCGGCTAGCCCATGGCACATATTCCGAGGCCTCCGTTATGTCTAACGGTGGCCCGTTAAAGATTATTCGGCCGAATAAATACTATATTATTCGGCCGAATAATTAAAGTTATTCGACCGAATAACATACGCTAGAGTTCTTCCCCCACCGATTCTCACCAAAGTGTTACCCACCTTCGCGTTTCCACCCAGGAGAAATAGCCATATGCAAGCCAGAATCTCAAAACAATATTTTTTTCAATTACTTGTTGGAGACAATTGGAATGTTCAAATTACAAATGTATGAACAACATCCATCTTGTAAGTGCTTTCTGATCTTGATCAGCTTAGCATGAGCATTATGCATACTAGGCCAAATGCCCATCATAGCTTGCTCCTCATCAATGTTACCCAATTTTCCCAATTAGGGTCACAGAACTTGTGTAGTATATAAGTCATTCAAAATGGTTTGAATTTTTTAGGTAATAAATTTTGCAGAAAATTGAAAGTCAGGCACAGTATGAATGGATTACTTGAACCTGCACTCCAATGACTTAAATATGCATGTTGAACCTAACCTGGCATCTTAATTATTGATACCTTTCAGTTGCAATCCGATCAAGTTTCTAACAGAAAAGGCACTGAGAAGCAGGGTTGTTTTGAGTGACTCTTTTACGTTTATTTTACTTTTACCATGAACTACTTTTGCACACGAGAGAAGAATCGGAATCAAAACATAGGAGTGAGATAATAGTTGGAGCATGCATGGGCGGATTGCCTCTTCTTCCTTAGGTTCATTTCAGAATTAATTCAAATATTTTTAATACACGTGTTCAGGAGGAAATGCCCTTAGAAAATATTAGTCATATATCTTGCAAATTACTAGCATATTTCTCTTATGCTCTTATAATTCATCTTCTTCCGAAGGTTCATTTCAGAATTAATTCAAGTATTTTTAACCTACAAGTTCAGTAGGAAATGCCCTTTAAAAATATTAGTCATATATCTCGCAAATTATTAGCAGATTTCTCCTATGTTCTAATAATCCGTTTCATAATTAATTCAAATATTTACAGTATACATGATCAGTAGAAAATGCCCTTCGCAAATATTACTCATATATCTCGCACATCACTGGAAAAATTTTCTTATATTCTTAAGATCCATTTGAAAATTAGTTCAAATATTTATAGTATACATGTTCAGGAAGAAATGCCCTTTGCAAATATTAGTCATATATCTCGCACATTACTAGCATATTTCTCCTTTTTTTTTGTAGTTTCCCAGCTTTATATTTATCACTCAAATATAATATCAGTTTAGTATTAAACTATTTGTGTAATTTAATTTTGTATAGATTTTATAATAAAATAGTAAAATAATTATCCGATATAAAAATATTATAGTGGTAAAGAACTTATTAATTGTATATCATTGCAGAAAAAATCGTTTTAGATAACCTATGTAAATATCTATTGAAATTATCATAATATACCAAAAAATATATATTGTTTGCATATCATATTTGTTTATATCTTGTAATAAATAATATTTCCATGGAGTTATCTATCACGATAAAACAAGTTTCTCCACGTAATGTTAATTTGGCTATATTAATATGTTTATAAAACAATGTTTAAAATAATTAGCATCAATGACTGTATTCATTTTTTTGCATCCAAATGCACAAGATGAATCAAACTTACTATGATGAGGGATTTCATGCCTTACTAAGAGTGATGGTGTTGTGTTGATATGGGCAATAACATCATTTTATAAGAACCAAAAATATAAAATTGATATTTAAGAAATAAAATAATTAGTATATATTTGATAAGGACTTCATATGAGGATCTACTCTTCATTAAACACTCCAAAACATTTGATTGGAAGTACATAAACACATAAATATATAGTGATGGGCGGAATAACATATTTTTGCTAACATAAAATTAACAAGTATAACATATTAGTAGAAGTACAGGTGGCAGTTAGGGATGCCAATTTTGGTCTATTTAATCTTAAGAAAGAAAAGTAAGGAACTAATTGGTTTGCTTTAGAGTTTTATTTCTATGCTAAAAAATCATGGAGAGGAGCCTTTATAAATAACTATAATTTTGATGAAATAAAAGGTTAGGCAAGTTCATATTGTAACAAACATTTTGAAAGTGAGATCTTGTGTGGGCGTATGCAGTGCAATCTAAGTGGAAGTGTTTTTCATACTCAACACTCATAGTCTAACAAAGATGACATATCTTTTCAAGGAAAGGAGTTTTAGAAAAGTTCCAATGCCATATTACAATATGCAACCCATGAGGATTCATTTTAGCTACTCAGATCTTCTTTTTTATGCTAGTTAAAACCCATAGATAATTTTGATCTTCAATATTAGGGTTAATAACATCCTTGTAATATCTTAATTTTCTTTTATCCTTTAAATTTCCATAACACCATAACTTCTCTTTGAACTTTGAAGTAATAATATTTTTAATATCATCTATATTTTGCAAAGTGATATTTTTCGTCAACCACCCACATCTTTAACCAAGACATGGCATCTATATGCCAACTTCACTTTAGCCTTATGTGGTTTTAATTGGAATTTAAAGCAATTTTTGGAAGTCTTTGGTCTCCCAAGTTTTTTTTTTTCTTGTATATTAGGTATCTAGTCATAGATATGCTCTCAATGGGGGAAAGAACCACTTCAATCAGTAGAATAGGATATGGGGTATTGCTTTGAATTTTAATATTGTAAGTTATAAAATGTTTTTGAATTTGCTCAATCCTTCTCCAAGATTCTCTATAGAGGCTGCAGCCCCAAAACTTTACGCCCATATAAGAGAACAACAAAGAAAAGATTTTCAACTTGATGAATTTCTTCTTATCCCACCTCACAAGGTTTGCTTACTTACAATTGTTTTCAAGACCAAAATAAGCTTTACACACTCCATTGATACTTCACTTGAAGTTGTAGTTTCAGTTAAGCTTGTGATGGATATCAATCCCATGATATTTTTAAGAAGTCACTTCCTCCAAGTTGCTATTATCATACAAAAGATGCATTTATGTGACCTTATTGTATTTAATCAACATAACTTTGGTTTTGTGGGTATTGACAGTCATGCCCATACTGGAGAAAAAACCCTTGAGAATTATTAATTGCTTATCAAGGTGAAAGGGGCATCTTTCCAAAGAACAATATCATGAGCATAATTAAGGAGGATGATGACAATTCCTATTACAGTTGTGAAGTGTATCCTGCCTCTATTAATTAACAACCCTCTAACTTATCAATGTATATACCAAAAATGTTAGGGAAGAGGGGGCATCCTTGCTTAACTCATATATTATAATTAACATGGTCATCTCTAGGTTCCTCATCAACATCTCCATCATAACATATTCTTCTTCATCATCATCACCATCTTCATCACCATCACCATCATCATCAAGGTCTTCATCATCATCATTAACTATAAATCTAACCCTAATTCAATTTCCTTCTATAACTCTAACCCTAACCCTCACCCAAACCCTAGCACTAAACAATCTTCTTCATCATCACCATCACCATCAACACCACCATCAACATCATCATCAACGTCTTCATCATCATCACCATCACCATCATCATCATCATCTTCATCGCCATCACCATCACCATCATCATCAACGTCTTCATCATCATCACCATCTTCATTGCCATCACCATCATCATTAGAGTCCTCATCATCATCACCACCTTCATCATCATCATCAACTCTAACTCTAACCCTAATTCAATTTCCTTCTATAACTCTAACCCTAACATTCACCCAAACCCTAGCACTAAACCATCTTCTTCATCATCACCATCACCATCAACACCACCATCACCATCATAATCAAATTATTCATCATCGTCACCATCATCATCATCATCTTCATCGCCATCAACAACATCATCAACGTCTTCATCGTCATCACCATCTTCATCATAATCATTAACTCTAACTCTAACCCTAATTCAATTTCCTTTTATAACTCTAACACTAACCCTCACCCAAACCCTAGCACTAAACCATCTTTTTCATCATCACCATCACTATCAACACCAGCATCATCATCATCATCAAAATCTGCATCATCATCACCACCATCATCATCATCTTCATCACCATCACGGTCATCATCAATGTCTTCATCATCATCATCATCACCATCTTCATCGCCATCACCATCATCATCAAGGTCTTCATCATCATCACCATCTTCATCATCATCATCAACTCTAACTGTAACCGTAATTCAATTTCCTTCTATAACTCTAACCCTAACCCTCACCCAAACCCTAGCACTCAACCATCTTCTTCATCATCAGCATCACCATCAACACCACCATCACCATCATCATCAACATCATCACCATCATCACCATCATCATTATTATCTTCATTGCCATCACCATCATCATAAATGTCTTCATCATCATCACCATCTTCATCGCCATCACCATCATCATCAACTTCTTCATCATCATCAACATCTTCATCATCGTCATTAACTCTAAATCTAACCCTAATTCCATTTCCTTCTATATTTCTAACCCTAACCCTTGCCCAAACCCTAAACCATCTTCTTTATCATCACCAACACCATCAAAACCACCATCACCATCATCATCAATGTCTTCATCATCATCACCATCATCATCTTCATTGCCATCACCATCATCATCAACGTCTTCATCATCATCACCATCTTCATCACCATCACCATTATCATCAAGGTCTTCATCATCATCACCATCTTCATCATCATTAACTGTAAATCTAACCCTAATTCAATTTCCCTCTATAACTTTAACCCTAACCCTCACCCAAACCCTAGCACTAAACCATCGTCTTCATCAGCATTACCATCAACACCACCATCACCATCATCATCAACATCTTTATCATCATCACCATCATCATCATTATCTTCATCGCCATCACCATCATCATCAACATCTTCATCATCATCACCATCTTCATCGCCATCACCATCATCATCAACGTCTTCATCATCATCATCATTAACTCTAACTCTAACTTAAATTCAATTTCCTTCTATATTTCTAACCCTAACCCTCCCCCAAACCCTAGCACTAAACCATCTTCTTCATCATCACCATCACCATCAACACCACCATCACCATCATCATCAACGTCTTCATCATCATCACCATCATCATCATCATCATCATCATCTTCATCACCATCACCATCATCATCAACGTCTTCATCATCATCACTATCTTCATCACCATCACCATCACCATCATCATTAACTCTAATACTAACCCTAATTTAATTTCCTTCTATAACTCTAACCCTAGCACTAAACCATCTTCATCATCATCACCATCACCATAAACACCACCATCATCAACATCATCACCATCATCACCATCATCATCATCATCTTCATTTCCATCACCATCATCATCAATGTCTTCATCATCATCACCATCTTCATCTCCATCACCATCATCATTACATCTTCATCATCATCACTGTCTTCATCATCATCATTAACTCTAACTGTAACTCTACTTCAATTTCCTTCTATAACTCTAACCCTAAACCTCACCCAAACCCTAGTATAAACCATCTTCTTCATCATCAACAACACAATCAACACCACCATCACCATCATCATCAACGTCTTCATCATCATCACCATCATCATTATCATCTTCATCGCCATCACCATCATCATCAACGTCTTCATCATCATCACCATCTTGATTGCCATCACCATCATAATCAACGTCATCATCATCATTGTCGTCTTCATCATCATCACTAACTCTAACTCTAACCCTAATTCAATTTCCTCCTATATTTCTAACCCTAACCCTCACCCAAACCCTAGCAGTAAACAATCTTCTTCATCATCAACATCACCATCAACACCACCATCACCATCATCATCAACATCTTCATCATCATCACCATCATCATCATCATCATCATATTCATCACCATCACATTCATCATCAACGTCTTCATCATCATCACCATCTTCATCGCCATCACCATCATCATCAAGGTCTTCATCATCATCATCATTAACTCTAAACCTAAGCCTAACCCTCACCCAAACCCTAGCACTAAACCATCTTCTTCATCATCAGCATCACCATCAACACCACCATCACCATCATCATCAACGTCTTCATCATCATCACCATCATCATCATCATCATCATCTTCATCGCCATCACCATCATCATCAACGTCTTCATCATAATCACCATCTTCCTCATGATCATTAACTCTAACACTAACCCTAATTCAATTTCCTTTTATAACTCTAACCCTAACCCTCACCCAAACCCTAACACTAAACCATCTTCTTCATCATCACCATCACTATCAACACCATCATCACCATCATCATCAATGTTTTCATCATCATCACCACCATCATCATCATCTTCATCGTCATCACCATCATCATCAACATCTTCATCATCATCACTATCTTCATCACGATGACCATCATCATCAAGGTCTTCATCATCATAACCATATTCGTCATAATCATTAACTCTAACTCTAACCCTAATTCAATTTCCTTCTATATTTCTAACCTTAACCCTCACCCAAACCCCAGCACTAAACCATCTTTTTCATCATCACCATCACTATCAACACCACCATCACCATCATCATCAATGTCTTCATCATCATCACCATCATCATCATCATCATCTTAATTGCCATCACCATCATCATCAACGTCTTCATCATCATCACCATCTTCATTGCCATCACCATCATCATCACCATCCTCATCATCATCATTAACTCTAAACCTAACCCTAACCCTCACCCAAACCCTAGGACTAAACCATCTTCTTAGTCATCAGCATCACCATCAACACCACCATCACCATCATCATCAACGTCTTCATCATCATCACCATCATCATCATCATCTTCAGCTCCATCACCATCATCATCAATGTCTTCATCATCATCACCATTTTCGTCGCCATCACCATCATCATCAGCATCTTCATCGTCATCATTAACTCTAAATCTAACCCTAATTCAATTTCCTTCTATAACTTTAACCCTAACCGTCACCCAAACCCTATCACTAAACCATCTTATTCATCATCACCATCACCATCAACACCACCATCACCATCATCATCAATGTCTTCATCATCATCACCATCATCATCATCATCATCTTCATCGCCATCACGATCATCATCAATGTCTTTATCATCATCACCATCTTTATCGCCATTACCATCATCATCAAGGTCTTCATCATCATCACCATCCTCATCATCATCATTAACTCTAAATCTAACCCTAATTCAATTTCCTTCTATATTTCTAACCCTAACACTCACCCAAACCCTAGCACTAAACCATCTTCTTCATCATCAACATCACCATCAACACCACCATCACCATCATCATCAACGTCTTCATCATCATCACCATCATCATCTACATCGCCATCACCATAATTATCAACGTCTTCATCATCATCACCATCTTCATCGCCATCACCATCATCATCAACATCTTCATCATCATCACCATCTTCATCATCATCACCATCTTCATCGTCATCATTAACTCTAACTCTAACCCTAATTCAATTTCCTTCTATAACTCCTAACCCTTACCCAAACCCTAGCACTAAACCATCTTCATCATCATCACCATCACCATCAACACCACCATCACCATCATCATCAACATCTTCATCATCATCACCAACACCATCATCATCTTCATCGCCATCACCATCATCATCAACGTCTTCATCATCATCACCATCTTCATCATTATCATTAACTCTAACTCTAACCCTAATTCAATTTCCTTCTATAACTCTAACCCTAACCCTCTCCCAAACCCTCGCACTAAACCATCTTCTGCATCATCACCATCACCATCACCACCACCGTCACCATCATCATCAACGTCTTCATCATCATCACCATCATCATCTTCATCACCATCACCATCATCATTACCATCTTTAGGTTCCTCATCAACATCTCCATCATCACATCTTCTTCGTCATCATCATCATCATCACCACCATCACCATCATCATCAATGTCTTCTTCATCATCATCATCAACTCTAACTCTAACCCGAATTCAATTTCCTTCTATAACTCTAACCCTAACCCTCACCCAAATTGTAGCACTAAACCATCTTCTTCATCATCACCATCACCATCAACACCACCATCACCATCATCATCAACGTCTTCATCATCATCACCATCTTCATCTTCATCACCATCTTCATCTTCATGACCATCACCATCATCATTTCCATGTCTAGTTTCCTCATCAACATCTCCATCATCACATCTTCTTCGTCATCACCATCATCATCTTCATCGCCATCACCATCATCATCAACGTCTTCGTCATCATCACCATCTTCATCATCATCATTAACTTTAACTTTAACCCTAATTCAATTTTCTTCTATAACTCTAATTTTCTTCATTATCATCACGCTAGCTACATGTTCTCGGTCGACGATTTTGCAAATTTGACCCCAATGTACAAAAATTGCACGCTCCCTCACTGAGCAAAACCCTAGTTTTCAAGATGGACCTACAAGGTGACACCCGGGCCAGTGCACCGGAGGAGAGGGGCACCCCTACCACTATCCGGATGTCCTGAATCCAAAGGAGTCGACAGTTCATCGATCGGAGCCACAGTCGTCGTTCTATGGCTTGTTCTGTCTCGCATCCAAAAGGCTTTCAGGGACACCTGTTGGATATTTTTCGGGGGCATAGAAGTCCAAGCGTGCAGCAAAACCTAGTTTCGAGGAGTCCTACAAGTGTTCCTATGGAGGTTCCAACTGGGAATGCTAGCCATACCTTCCCGGTCGACGATTTTGCAAATTTGACCGCAATGTGCAAAAATTGCACACTCCCTCACTAAGCAAAACCCTAGTTTCCAAGATGGACCTACAAAGTGACACTCGGGCCACTGGACCGAATGATAGGGGCACCCCTAGCACTATCCGGACGTCTTGAATCCAACAGAGTCGACGGTTCATCGATATGAGCCATGGTCGTCCTTCTATGGCTCGTTCTGTCTTTCATTCAAAAGGCCTTCAGGGACACCTACTGGAGACCTACTGGGGGCATAGAAATCCAACCGTGCAAGAAAACCAAGTTCTGGGGAGTCCTACAAGTGTGCCTAGGGAGGTTCCAGTTGGGAACACTATCCATACCTTCCTGGTCGACGATTTTTCAAATTTGACCCCAATGTGCAAAAATTGCACACTCCCTCACTAAGCAAAACCCTAGTTTCCAAGATGGACCTACAAGGTGACACCTCAGCCACTGGAATAGAGGATAGGGGCACCCCTAGCACTATCCGGATGTCCTGAATCCAATGGAGTCAACGGTTCATCGATCCAATCCACTGTTGTCATTTTATGGCTCGTTCCATCTCGCATCCAAAAGGCCTTCAGGGATACCTGCTGGATACCTGTCGGGGGCATGGAACTCCAACCGTTCAACAAAATTGGGTTCTGGGGAATCCTACAAGTGTGCCTAGGGAGGTTCTAGTTGGAAATGCTAGCCATGCCTGCCTGATTGACGATTTTGCAAATTTGACCCCAATGGGAAGGGCATGCCAATTCGCTCAAGGGGGCCATTTCTCATCTAGAGGCCCCCAGGCATGCGTAGCCACTGTGGACAGGTCCACAATGGCCACGTGGACCTATGGGAGGCCACAGAATCCAAGTCCGCTTGCCGGTTCAGGTTCCATGGCCCCGGAACAAATCCTCCAAGTGTCCCAGAATGGCCCCGGGGTGCCCTACCAGAATGCCCGTAGCACCCGAACCATGGCTTGGTTTGCAAATCCGTCAATTCTGGTGGTTCTAGGATGCTAGGTTTCAGCTAGGGGACCCCCCACAGCATCCCTCGAAGACCCAAAAGAGGTGCCAATGGGCCCTCTCTGAAGCTAGGGTTTTGCTCAGTGATGGCCATTCCAAATTCGCTCAAGGGGGCCATTTCTCATTCGGAGGCCCCCAGGCATGCGTGGCCACCGTGGACAGGTCCACAATGGCCACGTGGACCTGTGGGAGGAGATGGAATCCAAGTCCACTTGTTGGTTTGGGTTCCATTGCCCCGGAGAAAATCCTCCAAGTGTCCCTAAATGGCCCTGGGCTCCCTGACTAGAATGCCCGTAGAACCCGAACCGTGGCTTGGTTTGCGAATCCGTTGATTCCGGTGGGTCTGGGACGCTGGGTTTCAGCTAGGGGACCCACCACAGTATCCCTCGAAGACCCGGAAGTGGTTCCAATGGGACATCTCCGGAGCTAGGGTTTTGCTCAGTGAGGGCCATTCCAAATTCGCTCAAGGGGGCCATTTTTCGTCCGGAGGCCCCCGGGCGTGCATGGCAACCATGGAGAGGTCAACAATGGCCACATGAACCTGTGGGAGGCGACCAAATCCAAGTCCGCTCGCCAGTTTGGGTTCCGTGGCCCCAAAGCAAATCCTCCAAGTGTCCCTGAATGGCCTCGTGATGCCCGACTAGAATGCCCGTAGCACCCAAATCGTGGCTCAGTTCGCGAATCTGTTGATTCCGGTTGGTCTGGGACGCCGAGTTTCCACCAAGGGACCCCCCACAGCGTCCCTCGAAGACCCGGAAGTGGTGCCCATGGGTCATCTCTAGAGCTAGGTTTTTGCTTAGTGAGGGCCGTCCTGGGGCCATTTAGGGACACTTGGCCCACGTGGCCATTGTGGACCTCTCCATGGTGGCCACGCATGCCCGGGGGCCTCTGGACAAGAAATGCCCCCCTTTAGCAAATTTGGAATGGCCCTCACTGAGCAAAACCCTAGATCTGGAGATGTCCCATTGGCACTACTTTCGGGTCTTCGAGGGACGCTATGGGGAATCCCCTAGCTGAAACCCAGCGTCCTGGACCCACCGGAATTGATGGATTCACGAACCAAGCGATGGTTCGGGTACTACGGACATTCTAGTCGGGCACCCCAGGGCCATTCAGGGACACTTGGAGGATTTGCTCCGGGACCACGGAACCCAAACGGGCGAGCAGACTTGGATTCCTTCACCTCTCACAAGTCCACGTGGCCATTGCGGACCTATCCACAGTGGCCACGCACGCCCGGGGGCCTCCAGACGAGAAATGGCCCCCTTGAGCAAATTTGGAATGGCCCTCACTTAGCAAAACCCTAGCTCCGAAGATGGCCCATTGGCACCTCTTCCGGGTCTTCGAGGGACGCTGTGGGGGGTCCCCTAGCTGAAACGCGGCGTCCCGGACCCACCTGAATCGACAGATTCACAAACCAAGCCACGGTTCGGGTGCTACAAGAATTCTAGTCTGGCACCCCAGGGCCATTTATGGACACTTGAATGATTTGCTCTGGGGCCACGGAACCCAAACTGACGAGCGGACTGGGATTTCATCTCCTCCCACAGGTCCATGTGGCCATTGTGGACCTCTCCACAGTGGACACACATGCCTAGGGGCCTTCATATGAGAAATGCCCCCCTTGAGTGAATTTGGAATGGCCCTCATTGAGAAAAACCATAGCTCCAGAGATGGCCCATTTGCACCACTTCCGGGTCTCCGAGGGACACTGTGGGGGGTTCCCTAGCTAAAACTCGACGTCCCAGACCCACCAGAATCGACAGATTCGCGAACCGAGCCACGGTGCGGGTGCTAAGGGAATTCTAGTCGGGCACCCCGGGTCCATTAAGGGACACCTTGGCCCAATTAACTTGGCCCAACTACTCATGGATGTAGGCTGGAGAAACTTCAAAGAGCCTCATAACCTAATGATTTTCCCACCTTCATCTACTAGGGGAATATTCTTGCAAATACGGGTAAGCTCTTCAGGCCAGACGTAGTAATTTCCCCCAAGGAGTGTTTTGCAGGTGACTTGAAAATCCCTTCCAATTTTCAGCAATAAAACAACGAATTTCAACGTACATATTTTCAGGCAAGCTTTTCAACCAATCAGACAACCAAATACAGGGAGATAACCACGCCCAAAACATTCAAGCTATTATAAAACTCTTGTTTATCAAGATAAGGATGGACTATGTGTACATTACGAGAATATAGATGAATGAAGTCGCTTTGATGAACTTTTCCTCTTGCTTTCTCTAGAATGCATTTAAAAGCATGGAATATTATCCGAGCCTCTGTTGGTTTACATAAATGTTTATTCCCAAAGCTGACGTCACATAAAACCACTTCCTCAGCTTTCAATTGGGTGTGAATGGCATCTCTAGCTTGTGTTAGTTGTGGATAACGAGGAATATGAAAGGGAAGGTACCTATAGACCCAAGTTTTTGATGATAGAGGTGAATTGCCACTTATCAAAGCATGAAATGTTGAACAGAAGGCTAATGGAACAAAACGAAGGATTCCCTAGTTCCACTTGTTATTGAAAATGATATTTTCTCTTGACGAAACTAGTGAAAAATCTACCTGTATTATAAATGGAAATCCTGTTACAATTTTCGTCGGAAGAAAAGCATAGATACCTACAGCCGCCATATTTCCTTCTGTAAGTTGCTCGCCCATCGGAAAAGCCAATGTAATAGCCCATTTCCCAACATCTTTCCTCTGCTCAACCCTACACTCATTTTCTACGGGAAACCGCTGCCTCCACATGTAATAACTACATTGATTTGTCAAAAATTGATCTTCTTCTACTAACAAATGCAAAATGAAGGATTCATTGTCATTGCTACAAGAAGTTCTAAGGTCAGTTTCTCATAAAAAAGAGATTGCATAAATCCTGTTAAGATCGATATGTTCCATCTCACTAACTAAGAGCTTCTTTATCTTAGACATAAACAAAAGAGCTTCAGGATGAATACTAGAGAGTTGTTGCTTTGCAGCTTCAACCTTCTCAGGACGCAAGGGTATAAAATGAGTCATAGAATTACGACCCTGGTGGAACCCGGTTTTGTTGCACGGTTGGAGTTCTATGCCCCCGACATGTATCCAGTAGGTGTCCCTGAAGGCCTTTTGGATGAGAGATGAAACGAGCCATAGAATGAAGACCGTGGCTCTGATCGATGAACTGTCAACTCCGTTGGATTTAGGACGTCCATATAGTGCCAGGGGTGCCCCTACCCTCCGGTCTAGTGGCCCGGGTGTCACCTTGTAGGTCCATCTTGGAAACTAGGGTTTTGCTAAGTGAGGGAGTGTGCAATTTTTGCAAATTGGGGTCAAATTTGCAAAATCCTCCACCGGGCACTTGTAGTGATGATGAAGATGGTGATGATGATGAAGATGGTGACATTGATGATGATGGTGATGGTGATGAAGACGATGATGATGGAGATTTTTATGAGGGACCTAGGTATGACCATGATGATGAAGATGGTGATGATGATGAAGGCATTGACGATGATGGTGATGGTGATGAAGATGATGATGATGATGATGATGATCCAGATGGTGATGATGATGGAGATGGTGATGAGGGACCTACAAATGACAATGATGATGAAGATGGTCATGATGATGATGATGATGATGATGATGATGGCGATGATGAAGATGATGGTGATGATTAAGATGATGATGATGTTGATGATGATGATGGTGATGGTGATGAAGATGATGGTGAGTATGATGATGAGGAAGATGATGATGATGATGGAGATGTTGATAAGGAACCTAGAGATGACAATGATGATGAAGACAATGATGATGATGAAGACGTTGATGATGATGGTGATGGTGATGAAGATGATGATGATGACGATGAAGAAGATGATGATGATGGAGATGTTGATGAGGAACCTAGAGATGACAATGATGATGAAGATGGTGATGTTGATGAAGACATTGATGATGATGATGATGGTGATGGTGATGAAGATGATGATGATGACGATGAAGAAGATGATGATTATGGAGATGTTGATGAGGAACCTAGAGATGACAATAATGATGAAGATGGTGATGATGATGAAGACATTGATGATGATGGTGATGATGATGATGATGATGATGATGATGAAGAAGATGATGATAATGAAGAATATGATGACAATGATGATGTTGATGACGACGATGGTGAATTTTGGGTGGGCACAAAACCAAGAGAATGGAAATTTTTAAAGAGGACATGTGGGGTGGGAGGTCGACCTCCAAAAACTCAAGCATTGACATGGGTGAGGTAGGTCTAAAGCCTCCCTCGAGGACATTACCAACCATTAGGTGACAATGATGAACATGTTAGTGCTACTCAATTAGATGATGAAGTAGCTCAAGACAATATGGAAGTATTCTAGCTTAGTTTTCTAGTGTTAAATTAGTGTTTTTAGGGTTAGTTTAGCTTTTTAGAATTTCTAGGGATAGATTATGTTTGTAGGGTTATATTAGTGCTTCTAGGGTTAATCATGCATGAATAAACAATCACATGGCTATAAATCATAACTCATACATCAAACAAATGACATAAGATATAAGATATCAAATTCCTATCTAACATGAATAACATTAATCATGCATGAATAAACAATCACATGGCTATAAATCATAACTTAATCATAACTTAGACATCAAATAAACAATATAAGATAACGATATCAATTAAACTATCTAACATGAATAACATTAATCGTGCATGAATAAACAATCACATGGATATATTATGTACCTCAGTCAATTAGGCCTTCTGGATCCTCTCGGTTTTTTATTGTCTCGAACAACCTCTCATGCTCCGCTTGAGGTAGTAGGTAGTGTACCTTGTTTGATGACTTCGTTGACATTGTGTGTAGTTGGAGCTTGTACCCATGATCAAGTGCGTAAATTGATACACCCGCGACCCTGGTCTATAATCCGTGCATGTGTAGCCATTTCTCTTTGGTGCCTTTCCATCCACTGTAAGATATTCCCCCTGAACAACCATCGATCCAGTCGGAAAGGTAATGCATTCACTGTCCATTAATGATGCAAGGAGGGTTTGCTTCCCCTAGATTCATCATGCCAACCAATAATTCGTCCCAATTGCACTATTTGTCGGGGCGACAATTGCATAGATGTGTCCTGCAAAAATGCATTTTAAGGTCATATTCCAACAAGTAGTGGTTTGATAGCTTGGATAATTACAAAAACAAGGAGGGAACTGGGATATGAATGCAGAAATGTTTACCTAGCTATACAAGATTAGATATATGATCATATTCATTCGAAATAGAGGACTTTCCTTCCTCTAACTGGATTGTTTCAACAACTCCACGTGGGACCATTTCAAGTGATACATGATCCCATTCATCAACCCAATCCATTGATTCACACTCATACCACTCACAACTGCTGCAAGACCCACAAAAGCAAGCAAGTTTTCGCATCCATATTTCAAATAAGGGGTTGTTTGAACTTTGAATTGAATGAAATCCATGAGTGCCTTACACAATAATACAACTATAAGAACACGATTGATCTATATCAACTACATTCCATAAATTTCTGACAACATGTCCTTTACCTATTGGTATGTGGTTCTCCGTGGTTCGATCTGACATTTTTTCTTTGCACCATCGAACTGTGGATTCAACATTATGAATATGAGGGCCTCCCATGCACCTCATCTCCTCCCTCCGTAGGGCAGTTTTGAGACATGCTCCAGCCCCGTTGTGCTCTCCCTTTCCATGCCCGGTCTCAAAATAGTTCCATACATGCATCACATCATAAGTCTTGTGCAAAATACTCAACCACTGGAAAACACATGCATTTTTGAACTAGCCTGCACAACCATCTGACCATATCCAATGTTGATCCATCTGTATACCTCTCTCCTTTGGATGATCATAGAAAATTTTGAAGCAATGTTGCACATAATGCAGGTCGTGGCACCTGTCGTCACTGATGTAGAAGTTGGAATATTTCAATATTATCCTCATGTCGTTGCTTCTCTCTGGCGCGTTCTTGTACGTGATATGGACCATTATTCCAACTTGGTCTGAATGGTAGTATTGACTTTGAATCTTATTATGTGGTTGTAGGGTGTAGTTTCCCTCAAAGTCCACAACCAACAATATTGTGCCCTTGGGAAAGGTGTCCCTACACTGTATGTACTGTTCATCCTGCCATCGTGCTACATGGACGTGTTGTACATAATGCTCGGTATTCTGGTATAATTCCTTCATGAATTTGAAAATTTGTACCTAGTGCCATAAAACCAAGGGCATTAATACAACACGACATTTTCAATCTGAATATATATGTACAAATTCAACATGTATAGTATGAAAGTATGCAAACTTAGATTACCTGTGACTTCACCAATGCAATTTTTTTGCTTTCCTTCAAACTATCTACTTGATATGTTATGTACTGGAAGTTATACATTTGTACTAACATCCTCCCAAATTTGTGCTCCACAGTTGTGTGGATGCAGCGGCTCAATAATGCAAATCTACTGCAACTGGAACATGATCTTTTATAATAATTTTTTCCTTTAGGTCTTGGACACATTATGCTATGTATAAATTATCTGGATGCATTCGGTGGTTGTAACGATGGGAAGTCCTACACAATGTTAGTATGAAAACCACAAAATATATGTCTATATGTATCATAATAGTACTCAAATTCTGCATGGTATCTACAACAACATGTATTGTGATCAGTGAAAATTCTAACATACCAGGGTTTGCATTTTTCAAAGGACCTTTGGCCCAAGTTCAATTGTGTGTGCTCATTCTTGAACCTCTCATAGAATTCTGTTTGTGTCATGCCAAGGAAGTGCTTGACATGGGGTTCACCCCCCCTAACACCTTTTCTCAACTTTAAAGCGTCTCTTTGATTCGATGACGATCTAGTGTTATCATGCCAAAACGTTTGCACTAGTTCTTTAATAGCATCAATGAGCTTCATGTCTGAATGAGGTAACCTACCAACAAAGGCCCAACAATATTTTTGGCCTAAGATATCAAGTTTTTCTCTAATGGCAGAATACTTTGGAATAGTCTTTCTATCTACTTTAAATATTTTACATGTGTGTGATAGTAGGCGACGTTGCCTTGTGGATTTGTCTACAATCGATTCCAACAGTACATGACGGACCACATTAAAATCTTTTGTACGAGAAGTTTTTCCAATCAAATTAAATGCAGATTGTAGATTTCTAACAACATGATTGCTGGCCTCTAAACTTCTAACTACATTTATGCCCAAAATTCTCCTAACATGAGCTAAACAATGTGATTTTAACAAAGCAAGAAACAATTGACATTTTGCTGCATTGGTTTTGGATTCGAAAAAATCTTTGATTATTTGGCTACAATGGAAATCAATAGTGCGTTTGGGCATCTTACCTTCAAGTCCTGAAAATGAAGTTTCATCCACATTAATATGCCTAGGAGTTCTTCGTTATCTGGTTGATAGGCAAGGCAAGGGAGTCGGCAAGGAAGTACGAGTCTTGTCAACAGTTTGTTGTGGCCCTTCGTTCACAAATTGGTCCTACAAGAGAGTGTGTTCACCATGTGTGTGCTCTTCTTGGGAAGGTTTCCAGTTAAGAACTTGTTCAACATCCATCCCTTCATACTCGACATCAGGCAAGATTTGATTGAATTCAACCACTTCTTCATTGCTTGTTGATGGATCTAAGGCACTAACATTTTGATTTCTATGGTTTTGCATGTACAACCTGGCATCTTCTCTTATCTCATGGGCCTTTTCAGGGGGCAGCTACGTCCTTCTAGACTTTCTTTTATTATTACGTCTGTTGCCCATATTCAATGCATTTTTTGGAAGAAAAAAAAATATGACCCCTACAAGAATGAACAACAAACAAGATATTAAAACTCGACGCATGCATGATTAATAAAGCTCGATGTAGCAATTGATTATGTACAACAACATCTAGTGAGAATGTTTTCATATAATCTTAAAAGCTCATACTCACTTCATTTTCATGGTATGGATGAGGGAAAATATCCCCAAAATACTAAGAGTTTTCAATTGTTTAAGTGTTTGTGTGAGTTGTTGTAGTGAAACCATGAGGAATTCAACAAATGTTTGTCTACTAGATGGAGGTATGTGATTATGAAATGTTATTGGTGGTGGTGCAAGTAATTTTTTTTTTATTATCTTCATGAAAGGTTGAAAGCATTGCTTGGTGCATGTTGTAGTTTTTTTTGGTAAGATGTTTTTATTGTCTATGTTGAAGATTAAGAAGACTAAAATAGATCTATCATACAATTCACGAGGAAAAACCAAAATAGATGCCATTCAAACAAGTGAATGAAGACTAAAATACATTTAACAAGATAAAATTGTCACTATACCTCAAGGATTATGATTGCTCTTTGCTTCAAATGTAAAATGATCCTTTGATGTGTCCACTATATGTAAGAAGAGTTCATGTGTGTCCAAGTAGCATGAGAATTCAATCCAAGGATCCAAATAGAGTCCAACTGTTGTGTATTCACTCAAATGCTCCAAATAGAGCCCAAGAGGTTTGTATTCAATCCAAATAGCCAAATAGAGCCCCAAATGTTGATGATTCTATCCAAATGGTCAAGGAAGCACCAAATCATGATTGAATTCAACATAAAATGGTGATGCTTGTCAGATTGTGCATGAAAAGAACCAACAAAACGCAATGAAGTAGGGAGAAAATGCGAGAGAAGAGCACAGGTGTTTTTCTAAATTTCATCTTCAGCAGGGATGCGTGCGCACCTCTGCTGAACGTTGTATAGTTCGGTGGGTAACGTTCACTGCATTAATTATGCAACAAATGTAAATGTGTCAGTTTATTCCTAGAGACGCTCCCCCATAAAATCCTTTAGGCCCTATTCTAACCCATAATCCCTAAGTCCATTTAAGTGCTTATATGTGTTTAGGGGTGATGATGGAGATGTTGATGAGGAAGGGGGATGATGCAGATGATGATGATGATGGTGAAGATGATGATGATGATGAATATGTCAAGATGATGATGACGATGGTTATGATGATGATGATGATGATGATGATGATGAATATGTCAAGATGATGATGACGATGGTGATGAGGACATGGTGATGATGATGCTGATGAATATGTCAAGATGATGATGACAATGGTGATGAGGACATGGTGATGATGATGATGATGATGATGATGATGATGGAGATGTTGATGAGGAAGGGGGAGATGACAATGAAGATGAGGAGGAGGATGCAGATGATGATGATGATGGTGAAGATGATGATGATGATGATGATGATGATGATGATGATGAATATGTCAAGATGATGATGACGATGGTGATGATGATGATGAAGATGATGATTATGATAGAGATGTTGATGAGGAAGGGGGAGATGACAATGAAGATGAGGAGGATGATGCAAATGAATATGATGATGGTGAATGTGATGATGAATATGTCAAGATGATGATGACAATGGTGATGACGACATGGTGATGATGATGATGATGAGGAGGAAGGAGGAGATGACAATGAAGATGAGGAGGATGATGCAGATGATGAGGATGATGGTGAAGATGTTGATGATGATGATGATGATGATGATGAATATGTCAAGACGATGATGACAATATTGATGAGGACATGGTGATTATGATGATGATGGAGATGTTGATGAGGAAGGGGGAGATGACAATGATGATGAAGAGGAGAAAAATGACGATGATGAGGAGGAGGATGATGATGATGGTGAGGATGATGATGATGATGGTGATGATGAAGAGGAGGATGATGATGATGATGATGAGGATGATGGTGATGAGGATGATGATGGTGATGGTGATGATGATGATGAAGATGAAGATGTTGATGATGATGATCGTGATCATCATCATCATCATGATCATATTCATCACCATCATCATCATCATAATCCTCATCACGATCATCCTCATCTCCATCATCATCATCTTGTTCATCATCATCACCATCATGATCATGATCATCATAATCACCATCTTCATCACCATCATCATAATCATCCTCATCACCATCATCCTCATCTCCATCATCATAATCATCCTCATGACGCTAATGATGATTATGATGAATATGGTGATGATGATGATCACGACGCTAATGACACTGATGATGATGATGATCAATAAGGTGATGATGATGATGAATATGGTGATAATGATGATGATGACGAAGATGATGATGATGATGAAGATGATGATGAAGAGGAGGACGATGAGGATGATGAGGATGATTATGATGATGGTGATGAAGATGGTGATTATGATGATGATGAATATATCCATCATCACATCTTCTTCATCATGATGAGTACGACGATGAAGATGATGATGATGATGATGAATATGATCATCACCAGCATCATCATCATCATATTCGTTGTCATCATCATCATAATCATTATCGTCGTCATCATCATCATCATGATCATCAACATCTTCATCATCATCATCATCATCAAAATCATCTTCGCGTCATCATCATCTTCATTAAAGTCATCATGATCACCATCATCATGATCACCATCATCATCATCATCATCATATGATCATGGTCACAATCATCATCATCATCATCATTAAGATCATGATGAAGATGGTGATGAATATGGTGATGATGATGACGAAGATGATAATCATGATGATGATGATGATGATGAAGATGATTAGGATGATGATGACTAATGGAGATGATGATGATGATGACGAATATGAAACACATCATCCTCATCATCATGATCATATTCATCATCATCCACAACATGATCATCATCACCATCTTCATCATCATCCACAACACGATCATCATCACCATCTTCATCGTCATTATCATCATCATCATCATCATCATCATCCTCATCGTCATGATCATCTTCATCATCATCTTCATCATCATCCACAACATGATCATGATCACCATATTCATCATCATCATCATCGTCGTCGTCATCATCATCATCATCCTCATTATCATGATCATCTTCATCATCATCCATAGAATGATCATCATCACCATCTTCATCGTCATCATCATCATCATCATCATTGTGAGGACGAGGATGATGATTATGATGATGATGATTAATAGAGATGATGACGATGATGATGATGATGTTGATGATGAAGATGATGACGAATATGGAGCACATCATCCTCATCATAATGATCATCTTCATCATCATCATCTTCATCATCATCAACACCATGATCATCATCATCAACTTCATCATCATCATCATCATCATCATCATTTTGAGGATGAGGATGAGGATGAGGATGATGGCGATGATGATATGATGATGATGATGATGATGATGATGATGATGATGACGATGGTGGACGATGATGAATATGAGTAATATTATGAAGATGATGAATATGATCATCATCAAAATCATCATATTCGTCATCATCATCTTCATTAGTCATCATCATCATCATCATCATCATATGATCATGGCCAAGATCATCACTATCTTTGTTATCATAATAGTCATCTTCATCTTCGTCATCATACTCGTGATCACCATCTTCCTCATAATCATCATCATCATTGACATCTTCGCATCATCTTCGTATCATCATCATCATCATCATCTTCATCATCATCATTGATGATGACGACGATGACGAAGATGTTGTTGATGATGATGATGATGAGGAAGAGGGTAATGATGATGATGATGATGATGATGATGATGATGTTCATGTTGATGATAAAGATGATGACGAATATGCAACACATCATCATCATCTTCTTCTTCTTCATGATGATATGATGATGATGATGGTGGTGGTGGTGGATGATGATGAATATGAATACGATGATGATGATGACTAGTGGAGATGATGATGATGATGATGATGAAGATGATGAGGAATATGCAGCACATCATCATCATCAACAACATGATCATAATCATCAACTTCATCATCATCATTGTGAGGACGAGGATGATGATGAGGATGATGATGACGATGATGAAGATGCTGATGATATGATGATGATGATGGTGGTGGTGGTGGTGGTGGTGGTGGTGGATGAAGATGAATATGAGTATGATGGTGAATATGATGATGTCGATGACGAATATGATCATCATCAAAATCATCATATTCGTCATCATACTCATCTTCATTAGTCATCATCATCACCATCTTCATGTTCATCATCCTCATCCTCATCATCATCATCATGTGATTAGGGTCACGATCATTGTTGTCTACGTCATCACAATAGTTATCTTCATCATCCTCATCATACTCATCATCACCATCATCCTCATCATCATTATCATCATTGTCGTCATCATCTTGATGATGATGATGATGATGATGATGATGATGATGATGATGATGATGAAGATCATGATGATGATGAAGATGGTGGTGATGATGATGATGATGATGACGATGATGATGATGATGACTAATGGATATGATGATGATGATGATGATGTTGATGATGAAGATGATGAAGAATATGCAGCACATCATCATCATCCACAACATGATCATCATCTTCATCTTCATCATCATTGTCATCATCATCATTGTGAGGGCGAGCATGAGGATGATGATGACTAATGGAGATGATGATGAAGAGGAGGAGGAGGAGGATGAATATATATCACATCATCATCCTCATCATCATCATCTTCATCATCATCAACAACATGATCATCATCATCGTCATCATTGTGAGGACGAGGATGATGATGATGATGATATGATGATGATAATGATGATGGTGGTGGTGGTGGATGATGATGAATATGAGTACGATGATGAAGTGGATGATGATGATGATGAATATGATGATGATCATCATCAACATCATCATATTCATCATCATCATCTTCATTAGTCATCATCATCGCCATCTTCATCATCCTCAACATCATCATCATCATCATCATCATATGATCATGGTCACGATCATCATTGTCTTCGTTATCATAATCGTCATCTTCATCATCCTCATCATACTTGTCATCGCCATATTCTTCATCATCACCATCATCATCATCATTGACATCTTCGTCATCATCTTCGTATCATTATCATCATCATTGATGATGATTATGATGATGATGACGAAGATGTTGTTGATGATGATGATGAGGAAGAGGGTGATGACGAAGATGATGACAATGATGATGATGATGGTGGTGGTGGATGATGATGAATATGAGTATGATGATGAGGATGATGATGATATTGATGATCATCGTACTCATCATCAACATCATCATCAACATCATCATCATCATCACCATCAATGGTGATGATGAGGATGATAATGATGACGATGATGACATTGACGATGAAGATGATGACCTAGATGTTGATGATGATGAGGAAGAAGAGGGTGGTGACGATGATGATGATGGTGTTGATGATGATGATGACGATGATGACAAAGATGATGATGTTGATGATGATGAAGATGATGGTGATGAGGATGAAGATGATGATGGTGGAGATGAAGATGTTGATGATGATGACGATGGTGATGAAGATGATGATGATGAAGAAGATGGTGATGATGAAGAAGATGTTGATGAGGAAGGGGGAGATGACAATGATGATGAAGATGTTGATGATGATGGTGATGGTGATGATGATGACGATGATGATTAGATGATGATCATGAATATGATGATCATGAAGATGATGATTATGATCATCATCATCATCATCATAATCTTCATCATCATCTTCATCATCATCATCATCATCATATTCATCACCATCATCACCATCATCCTCATCACCATCATCCTCATCACCATCATCATCATCACCATCATCCTCATCATCCTCATCATCATCTTCATCACCATTGTAATCATCATCAAAATATTCATCATCATCACCATCACCATCATCTCATCATCATCATCATCATCATCATCATCATCAACATCTTCATCATGATTGTCATCTCCCCTTTCCTCATCAACATCTCCATCATCATCATCTTCTTCATCATCACATCTTCATCAACTTTATGTATACCCTTGACAAAGGAAACTAAATAAACCTTATAAAGGGCTACAATAATGTGTGCACGCCTTTAGGAGCGTGTATGCACACCTACGCGTGCGCGTGGTTATGTACGTGTGCGCGCATTTGCGCGTGCGTGCATGTTCACGCACACGTGTTGGAATTCAAATTGTTTTTGGCGCCCTTGCAGGCTTGGAATTAGCTTCGGATTGCACCTTCAAGCTCGATCTGATTTATCTGTGATTTATGGAAGAACACATCAAATGCTGTAACTTTTTGTTTTTCACAACTAGTTCCGCATGTGCTCCACGAGTGCACTGCAGATGAAATTGCACACACTTGTCAAGCTCTGTGTGCAGATTCTAAATATATATATATTTTAATAGATCTGTTGTTGTTTTCTATTTCTAATTCATTTTTAACTGCACTCATGTCAAATTTGTAAAAAACATAGATCGTTTATTTGTCCTATAACTTTTGATTGGCTTACCTATTTCGAAAACGGAAAAGAACCCCCACAAGAGAGCGAAAATACCTACAACCTAAAAAAAAAGTGTTTTGATTATTTTGAGACCATGATATGGTGGCTCAACCCTTGACCATGTCGTTTTAAGGCTTCACTGACTTCTGTAATTTAAAAAAAATATAAAATTGACTTTTAAAATTTTGGAAAAATAGCCCCGCACAAGATTCACCTATTGCCTATGCCTCTGCATATTGTTTTTCTTGTAAATTGAAAATTTACATATCAAATAGGTGGCTCAACAAAAACATGTGCATTATGTTTGAGAAAAAAATAACATACCAATCTTCAAATAATGACATTTTGGGGTGGTTATACCACTTTTCCATAAATAAAAGTTATATATTCCGGAAGGTCATCCGTTTTTCTATGTTTCATCTTTTTACACCTAATCCGAAAAAGTTTTGTAGGTACCTCTAATAATTCATTTTAATGATAATATTTCTGTTTTTCCAGAATGTCATTGCAACTAACATGTCATAATTGGGTATCATTACCTTGCACCAGCCCATGCCCTAATACCACTGTAATATACCAATGATATTTATGTCTGTTTATGGAGTTTTTGTTGCTTTCTAATAGTCTTTATGGCCCAATACTTGAAGTAAACATGAATTCATGTACTGAACTATCCTTGCATGAGCATGCATGCAGATGCATGGGTTTTCCAACCCCTAAATAACCCAAATAATCAGAAATGCTATAAAATAGGGATAGCGAAGATGCATGTACGTACCAATAGATTAAGTAGTGGATGTATGTCAATATGAGACCCGCATTCAAGAAATGTGCCAAGGATCGGACGAGATATGGGAAGTTCTCAATCCAATAATGTGCCCTTGTAGTAAATGCACCTTCCTCAAAATAAGAAGTGTATAATAACTACTCCAATGATGCTAGAATGCTACAAGAAGCTGGTACTAGGGTTATATTGCCCCTATGATCAATATGGAGCAAGCATGCAAGCTATGCAAGGAATCTAAGGCCTAATGTGACTTGTCTTCTCAAGGAAATTCACCCAATTAAAAGGGAGGCACCCTTTTGAAGATGAAATGATGAGATATCTCTCCTAAAGCCAAATAGGAATCTTGTATTCAGTAACTAGGCTAATACTGGTGCTCTCGGAAGGATGGAGACTGCATGTAGACTAAATAGTGTTTTTCTGTCAAGATATGAAGTTATCTTCTTTTCCCAATTCACCCATTCAAGAGAGGGAGAACCCTCCTCTACTGGATGTAGATAGAACCCTTTTGAACGATAAAGAATACTATATGATGATAGAATTAATTTTGAACCTTTGTGATCCAACCCTAAAAGTGACTAGGGCATATAGATTTCGCTGCCGAAATGCACTTGATGTTTGAGTGGTGTGGCCTCAACCCTAACTGGCTCTCCGAGCTCTCCAAGTTGAATCCTCAATTCAATAATCAATCAGCAGACCTTACTCATTCTCTTTACCTTTCTTGTATAACTTTCACATGGCCTGACCTAACTTTTTCCAGACTAGGTCCCTTTCTCTTCTAATTTCCAGTTGGCTTGGACGCATTTCTTTGTGTGTGTATGAAAGCTCAACAAAGATGTTTCAATGCATGCAACATGAAATATGGCCCACATGTAATGCATGTAGGTGGTACCTAGTTCCTATGGCCCTCATTTACCTATTGATGATCTAATAACCATGATTAAGATATTCTTATGGTATAAATGGCATCAATCCTCAGTCAATTCCCTGAATTTTAGTACCCGCTTGAACCTATGGGAATTAGATAGGTTAGCGGGATGGTCCTCTTTGCTTAAGAAGAAGAAGACATTACATGACAAGATCATCGATTTGTAGTACTATCCATCCTTCAAAAAAACTACTGACATATCCACCAAGACATTTACTAAGCATACGTTTCACTTCCTCTGTGATTTTCTTGGAGTGAAGGACAATGTTGCTTAGTAGTTTCCTTTCTTTCTTCGTCTTTGATATATTGTACTTTGAGGGGGTATTTATTCCGTGAAGTTTTTCATCTTTCCTATATTTTTCATTGTTCATTCTTAGATGCATTCTAACATGGGTACTTAACATGGCCTTGATTTCCGGGATCCATTTATCATTTACACCCTCTTAGTGTTTGGGGGGGTGTTGGAGATATTACACACTAGATACATCCATAAATGGTGGATTTTACTTCCATAAAGAATGGATTTTACTTCCATAAAGAATATCAATAACAACCTCCATAAAGTGTGTCTTTTACTGCTTGCATAAAGTACGACTTTTACTATTGGTGACTATCTAAGATATCTCCAGATCACTACTATGGAAAATTGACTAATCCATGCAGAGTATATCATGAGTAATTTTACTCATTCCAATATACAATTGATTCTTTCTCTCAAGCTTGTATTGCTTCTCTTCTCTCTTTTCACAAGATTTATGTGATCTTTCTACTAGCTAAGTTCACTGTGAAAACTTCACACTTTTCTCCCAAACCCTCGAGAAGGGGGGATTTCCCAGATCCTTTGGTGCATATGAATAATTTGAGGGGATAGTTGTGTACCACTCCACAAAAAAATGAAAAAGATATAGATATTGACTTCACCTCCTAACAAAAAACCTCTCATAACTTTGTTTTCAATTGGCACTGAGGACAACCATCTTTGGTTTCTTTCCAAGAATATAGGCTAACTCGTCACAACTATCCAAGGAAATCCATTCCATATGAAATGACCCATTCGTATCCCATGACGGGGTGACTTCCACTCATTCTAAATGCCTCTTGGTAGTGGGCTCTTAATCTATTGTATCATGTTCAAGGAAGTTAATCTCTTACACAACGGATTCACCTTGTTGATCAATATATTATCCCGTTCATTGATAAAGGGGGGTTTTTAAATTGTGAAGAATAAGTTCAATTTGTAGGTATTGGGGGGGGGAGTAGGGTATGTGTAGTTTATAGGTATTTGGGGGGTATAAAAGGGGTATCTAGTCAAATTAGGGAATGTCTCGTAAAAATAGAATTTTTTTAATTGGAAATATGTATTGGGAGGGGGGGTCAACAAAACTATTTTGGTAGGTATTTATCAATATCTAGTGAATATAGTGAAGACTGCTTGATCTCTTATTCAATCAAAAGGTTTTTCAAGAAATTCAATATCCATTGTGGTGTGCCTACAATGGAATCATGTATTTTCTAGTAACATTTAGCATTCCTCAAGAAATTCAATATCCATTGTGGTGTGTATCCAATGGAATAATGTATTTTCTAGTAACATTTAGCATTACTCTCATAAGTAATATCACATATTACCATCATTACTAAATACATACTTTTAATAATTACGTTGATAGGCATATTTATTTCAACTTTGAGGGTGGGGAGGCATTCCAGAATTTTAAATTATCAAATTATCAATGGCCGAGATTAAGAAATACGGAATATTCTTCATCGTCTCCACTTATGGAGGGTTGGGGATCATATTGGATACTGCTGCAAGTTTTACTATTATTGAATCGTTAATTCAGTTAAATCAATCATTTCATTATGGAGGTTATTTACAAATTTGAGTTATTTGAAGCAATTTGTGTTATGTTTTACAAATCGAAAGATCTTGTGAAGAATAGGTAAAATTCTTGTTTAGTGTGTGATTATTTCCATTGTAGTAGTAACCATATATAAAATGGCATAAAGATCCTCCTATGATTAATACAGTTGGTCGATGTACCTACAAGTAGCACCACACAATTGGTCATCTTTGAGGTTCAAAGCGGATAATCCAGGTAACTTAGTTTGAAATATGATAGGCAGCATCAGTGTACCTACAAGTAGCACCACACAATTGGGCATCTTTGAGGTTCAAAGCGGATAATCCAGGTAACTTAGTTTGAAATATTAATACTTGATCACTTAATTCTATCAATGCTTGCAAGTAATCTGAAATATTGTTGGTGTACATGTACGTGGTTATGGCATTTCTAGCAGAAAAACATAATTTAGATTTTGATTGAACCATTCTAGATTATTATCAAAATGAAGAAGAAATTTTTAACACACCCAAATTCCTCGTTAGTACTATGAGGAAATGGGGAGTATTTTTTTTTCCTTGCATCGTTCAACAGACAATTGCATCAGCCGTTATGATCATTATTCACCATAGTTTAAATATTCCCCATTCAATTTCATATAGACTCATTTTAATTGAGATTCATTAAACCTAACCAATGTTTATAAGACTACATGATTATCCAACCATGCCCATGAAAACATGACATTCAAAGTTCATTAACAGTATGATATCAAACTCTTAGGGAAACATAGAAGTAACATCTAAATAAGTACAACATTTAATGATATCTAATAATAGTCTTCTTAATAAATCTATGATTCTCAATGCATATTTCCTACATCCTATGCAAGATTAGTCGAGTTAAGAACAACATAACTCTTTAATAACATAAACAAATTATGCATGATCAATGTACCAGAATATGCATACACCACAATTATTTTGATCACATAATAGTTCTTACAAGAACAATGGACCAATATTCATACCATGGCTATATCAATTGCTCATGCTCAATCATAACATTAGCCATTTCAAAGTATTACTCCTTTCAACATATATACATTTCTTCTGCATGAAATACTACACATACTATCATTACGTTAGTAGCATTAATCAACTGAAATCAATATGCATTTGTTCTTTAGAGTAAATCCCATTATCACTAGACTAATCTCATGAATAAACTGAACACAGAATATGCCACTATAACACAGATCATCAATACAACCAGTATAACACAACAACAACATAAGTGAGTGCAATCAATTAACAAAAGTAATTCATAACAATATTTACATGTGTGAATATAACATCTCTCAAACTATGCAACAATGAAAATACTTATCTCAATCCATATAGACTTATGCGACTGAAGGTTTGACTACTATTTTCCTCCCTGTCCGGTGTATATTTTCTGCCATCGAGAGGCCTCCCCCGAGCTGGAAACAAATCCACTAGGTTAGAGGATTATCTCACACAAGATCCACCCACTCTATTTAAAATGTAAGAGACAAGACTAAATCATTATTAGTACTCCAAGCAATTCTAGCTTGTCTATGTAGTTGTCTGGTAATTGAAATAATAAAGTCATATTACAAGAGTGTCAATCCCACTTGTATTACCCAAACTAGAAAAATGTTCACACTAGCATTTATCTATATCCAAAGGTATCACCTAACCCTATAAATGTTAATAATGGCATTGATCTTAGTTAAAAGAGGGGCTATACTCAAAGGCATGACCCAATTTGAAAATGTTCCCAATAACATTTAACTTAATTATAAGAGGGTCTATACCCAAAGATTTTGCCCAATTTATAAATGTTCACAATAACATGTAATTTTAATCAATAGCGGGTCTATACCCACACACTTCGTTCCATTCACCAGCCCTAAATATTTATAAAGAATATACATAGGAAATTGTGTAAAAACAAGGGTAATAAAAATATTTAGACTTCACCATGAAATCATGGGTCAACTCCATTCTTGAGCTTTTATAAAACAAACTGTGCATATCTATTTTTATACCAACAAAGAAATCTAAAATAATGGGATCAAGCTCTCAAAAGTACGTCCCTTCTCACTACACCATTTCAACATAATTTCAATAAAAAAAAAATGCAGCAATAAGATGAGAATGCTTGCCCTCTTAGGAGACACACAACAATACAAATGAATGGGAGTTCTTCTGAGAGATCTGTAACGCTCCTACGCATATGAAATCTATCAAGATATTTATATAGTTGGAGAGAATCGATGCGTTTCTTTCCAACACAACTCTATCAACCATATGTACGGAAATCTACTTGATTTTAAAAAACAGACTCAATCTAGAGTGCTCACACAGAGCCGTCCATCAAAATCCTACCGGAAAAAATAATCTTTTTTGTTTGAAATCGTATAACTTTTAGACTATGCTATTAATATTAATTAACTATATTCTTATTATTATTATTATTAATTAAAAAAAATTTCAAGCATGTAACATTGAATTTTTTAAATTGGAAAAGGTATACAATTCAAAATTATATCATCATAAATTGCTTTTTTGTCCCTCGAAAAAAAGAGGCATCGTATTTTTCATATTGAAAAACTAACACATTCTTCAGGTTCCTATTGGCACTTACAAACTTTCCTTGTTGTTTTATCCTACTTTCAAAACTGAAACTTTCAAAAATTCTTCATGTTTTAATCGCACAACAGATCATTTTCTTTCATTGTTTTTTATTTTTTCATTAAAATCATTCTTGCTACATTCTTTTGTATCTGAAAAATTACACTATTTTACATAATACTTTCAAAAACACAAACAAACAAAAGTTTCCAAATGTTCCGCAAGACAAACTTTTCAGCTTGTTATGTCCATAATTGATCTTTTTTCTATTTCATTTTTTCTTCTTATAATTATCATTGTTCCTGCTGATAGTTGTATCCCTTCCTTTGAGAGCGAATCTGCATTTTCATTTCGTTTTTTGAATATATGACAAATTCGGAAAGAATTAAGGGAACATGCCAACCTCTTCAGACTTGTACCTACTCCTTGAATATTTAAATTCACTAAATTTTTTTTCTCATTTAAATATGCAATCCATAGATCTGAATCTCCATACACTTTCAGGTCCTTGATTTCTTCCCTAATTTCTATCTTACGTAGCAATCTAACCGCTAAGCCTCCTGCCCTGTTGTTTGTACCATTTCCACTATTTTCCTTAACTCTCACTTTATAATTGTGGGACACAATAAGTGTTCCCCTCAAACCACATACCTCCCCTTCACAGGCCCCGTTAAAAAAACTATAGCAATCCTTATCATTTTGTATTATTTCTTTCATTCTTCTCACCTTAATCTCAGAATCTGATTCTATAAAATATTTGTACAGTTCCATTACTTGTCTGGTCACCATAAAGGCTATGACTAGTCTATCCTCGATTTTTTTTTTTTTGAGCCCTACATATTCAGTATTCCCCAAATTGCTAGATAGGAAACGAACTTGATTTATTTTAGCTCCATCTTCTTATACCAATGCCTTAAAATTTCTTCTATTGCTTCTTCTTCCGAAAGATTTTCTATATGGATGCTATCACTTATTCCTTTCCATACTTCTTTTGAAAACAAACATTTATTGAACAAGTGGCATATGGTCTCTTCCTCTCTCAAACAAAAGCTACAAATACTTGGACCCATAATGTTTATTCTCCTTACTTTATCCCATGTGAGAACCTTCTCCTTTAAAATTAGCCACATGAAAATAATACTTTTGCGAGGAGCCAAAGATTCCCATATCGCCGACCACCACCAACTTCTTTGTTGATTCATAAAGTTCCAGAATAACTCATATGATTTCTTTATGGAATAGATCCCTCCTTCTTTATTACCAGTACAAATCATTTTATCTAGTTCCTTATTCAAGAATATAAAACCTCTTTCCAATTCTTCAATCCATCTATTCCATTCATCTTTCCAGTCTCTTATTAAGTCCAATGACTCCATTGATTTCCATTTTTGAGTTATCCTGTTATTTTCTTCAATAATCCCTGCATCCATTACATAAACCATACCTTTCTCATTTAGTAATTTTATTAATTTTGAATTTAATTTGATTTGATTCATGCATCCCATAATACCGTCCCTTCCTAATAATGCCTGATAACCATCTCCAAACCTCCAGACTAGCAATATCCTATAACCGGAAACACTAAATGCAATGCTTTACAGATGATTGATCCTCCCTTGTAGTTTTTAATTGGATTTCTAATCCAATCTATTTGAGGTCCTCCATTCAGATATTTGCTTTTTAATATAATCTATCATTTTGTTGCATTGCTTATAAAATTCCATACCATTTTTGCTGCTAGTGATCTTCCAAATCTGAACAACTCCTTTAGTCCCCATCATCCTTCTTCTTTTGGTGTTGCTATCGATTTCCATACAACCCAGCAAATTCCTTTCTCTGCATTTCCTTTCCACATGAAATTGAAAAATATTTTTCTCAAATGATTCAGGACTCCTTTTGGAATCTGAACCAAAATCATCCAATATACTAATATCGTATTCAACACTAATTGTATTAAAACAACTTTACCTCCCCTAGAAAGGAATCTGTTGCACCATATATTTATTTTAGCTCCCACTTTCGCAATGAACCATTCCCAATCATTCTTCCCATAGTTGCTCGGTTTCAATTTGAAACCTAAATATTTAAAACCAGAAGAAAGATCATACTAATCCATAAGCCACCTTTCTTGAAATTACATTAAAATATTTTGTTCTATGTTATTATAATAGCATGATGATTTCCCACTATTTATAACCATTCCCATTTCCAAACTAAACCTGTCCAAAAATTCTTATACTACTTTATCTTCCTCCTCTAATTCACCTAAAAAAAGCAGCAGTTTGTCTATAAACAAAATATGTGTGACACTTATATCTTCTTCAAACTTGATTCCTTGAATCTTGTTATTCATTTTAGCCACATTAACTCCTCCGTTAAGACCCTCCATTACTAATAGAAATAGGTATGGTGCCAATGGGAATCCTCTAGCTAAAGTAAAAAAAATTGAAGCCACCCGATTAACTATTATTGCAAAGTTGATTGTTATACAAGCCCAAATCCAATTTACCATTTCCACTAAAAATCCACTCTAAATAAGCACTAACCTTATGTATAACCAACTTGTTCTATATTATGCTTTAGCAAGGTCAAGTTTTATTACCTTTGATTCCATTGCCTTATTTTTTGTAGTTTGAATGCATTCCTGCATTGTTTCCACTGCTTCATGGATATTCCTATCTTCTAGAAACTCAAACTATTTTGAGGAAATGATTTCTGAAAGATAAGGATTTATTCTTTCACTAATTATCTTTGAGAAAATTGTATACAATGCATTACACAAATATATCGGTCTAAAGTCCCCAAATGAAACTGGATTATCCACTTTCGGAATTAGAACGATAAAACTAGAATTGAAACTGGAGAGAATCCTTTTGGAGGATCTTGTATCTTTAATTACGCTAGGAAAATTATGCCCTAGTAAATCAAAACAAGCTAGGAAGAATTCAGAAGTTCAACCATCTAGTCCTGGAATTTTTTCTTTTCATTTCACTAGAGTTGTTTCCAATTCCTCCCTTGTAACGGGTGGAAACAATTTTTCTTTATCTTCTTCATTTATCCATCTCGAGAAAAGAGTGCAAGTATGAACCATCTCTGTTATATTATTCCTTTTTGGTTTCGCATAGATTTCACTAAAACTTCTTACTCCTTCTTAAGCTAAATTTTCAAAACCTTTGATATTTCCCCCTCCAATTTTATTTATTTCCCATATTGTATTTTTTTTCTCTGATTGGAAAATTTATAAAAATACATTGTATTCTTGCCTCTTAGTGCAAGCCATACCGCTCTGCTTTTTAGCCTACTTTCCACTTCCTTCTCCCTTCGAATTCCATTTCTTTCTTTCTCCAATTCTACCAACAAATTTAAATTCTCTTCACTTAGAATATCAGAATTCCTTGAATATAAATCCTTTATCTTTCCTTCAGAATCTTTAAGCCTTTTGTTTTTGTTTCTTAGCTTCTTAATTGACCAATTAATTGTTAACTTCTTCACTTTTCTCAAAGATGTTGGTAATTGTTGGCTATTTGATCTTCCCATATTTGCATCAGTTTTGTCCCAATTTGTTGTTATCATTTGTACAAACTTAGGATCCTCTAACCAATGATGGTTGAATATAAAAGGTGTTGCTGGTTTTTTCTATCCCTTATCCATTTGTAACAAATTGGTAAGTAGTCTGACCCTCCTCCTGTTATCCTTGGAACTCTGCATATTTCTACTTTCCTCATAAAATATCCATTCAAAATAAATCTATATAATCTCTTCGAAATAACTACCTCCCCTTATCTTTTGTTAAACCACATGGGTTTTATTTCTGTAGGATCTATGTCTATCAGATCATTTGATTCTAGCTAAAATTGGAAATAGTCTTGTAATGGATCCATCCGACCTCTTGGCCCCTAAATCCCTACCCTATTTATCGTAAAATTTAGATCTCCAACTATAAAAAAAACTTATCATTTAAGAGTTCTTCTCTAAAAAATATGTCCCACAACTCCACTTTTTGGTTGTATGGCCCATACATGTTGAAAATTACAGTAAAATGCAAATCTAACTCCTTATTTCTAAAGGACATTACCAAACTTGACATCAAGGAGAAATATTTTACTAGCTTAATTTCTCATCTCCATCCTGCTAAAATAATAGTTTACTAGACAACACCTTACAATTAAAAGAAATTATTTTCATTTGATAACCTTACCCATGGGTTGATCTCTAAGCATCCGAGAATAATTCTATTCTACAAAGTTTAATCTAACACCCTACCTCTTTATAGATCTTAATTGTTTCTTTTTTCCTCTTTTGGATGAATCTAACCCTAACCCCAAAGCTGACTTTCCTCCATCTTACTTATGAATACCTTTAGATCTTAAATCATAAGGGTTTCTCTTTGTTAAATTTTCAGCATTAATTCACAATACTCTAGGATCTTTACTGAGAGAATAACATTTACAGTATATCAATGCATATCAATCATAACAAGCATGTCAATCATCACAAGAAGAAAAAGCATGAGAGACAATAGACACAGAGTTTCCGTGGGGAAAACCCTAAGGTGAAAAACCCCACAACTTCCTCAGAGATAGATAGAGAAATATCTCAACCAAAGTACAAGAGATAGACTCCTCTTAGCAGCGGATCCTCCTCCTCACATTTGCACCACTTTGCAAGTGAAGGAAGTGTGAGTTCTGAGTGATCCAAATAGAGATCTCCCAATCTCTATTTATACTTATCCTGTTTTCCCAATAACCTTATGGGGTCGACTTTTCTAGCTAGGTACAATAACTTCATATTACATTATATCGGGCCGACCCCTTACAAGGTGGTCTAATAACCCATCGGCAAGTCAACACACTTGCGACACTTGTCAATACATATGACAACACTTCCATATAGAGGAATAATACATCTCTATAGGGGTACAATAAATATATAGATGAAATACATTCCGAAGTTACATATACATCAACACTCCCTCTTCACTAGGAAGGTATTTCTCGACACAGATCATCTAGCAAAAGTCTTCTTCTCTGGATCATCGTCATCGATGCATCATCCTCGATGCATCATCCTCGAATCATCGTCAAAGCTGTTGCTACCTCGATCAATCTCTGAATCTACTCGTCATAGGAAGTTCTACAAAGCCAGTCCTTTTTCATACTGGATGTAGGCTCACCACCTGCAAGTCTTCATCATCACTGGCCATACTGTGGAACATAGGACTGATTACGTGCGTCAACAAAACCTAGCGCAAACTATAGGTTCTTTTACATGTTGACCTTCACAAAACCTACTCAGAGCATCCTAGGATGTTACATGCAAACGGCTCTACCTGTATGGATTTGATAGAGCATCCCAGGCTGTTATGAGCACACCGCTCTACCTGTCCAGATTTTAAACGATCTTTTCTATGTGAACTTTCGCAAAACCTACTCAGAGTATCCCAGGATGTTACGAGCACACCGCTCTACCTGTCTGGATCTCGATAGATCATCCTAGGATGTTACGAGCACACCTCTCTACCTGTCCGAATTTTAAAGGATCTTTTCTATGCGAAACTGTAGCAAAACCTACTAAGAGCATCCCAGGATGTTATGAGCACACCGCTCTACCTGTCTGGATCTCGATAGAGCATCCCAGGATGTTACGAGCACACTGCTCTACCTATTTGGATTTTAAAGGGATTTTTCTATGCTACCTATAGCAAAACCTACTTAGAGAATCCCAGGATGTTACGAGCACGCCGCTCTACCTATCTGGATCTCGATAGAGAAACCCAGGATGTTACGAGCACACCGCTCTACTTGTCCAATTTTTAAAGGATCTTTTCTATGCTACTTGCACAACCTGTACACGGCCATAGAGTATCAAACCGATACTCACCATACATCATCCTGATGTACATCATCACATGATCAACCTGATCATCATCATACCATCAACCTGAGCATATCATTTGGAGCAACATCCTAAAGCTCGTTATCTGTGATCATCCTGATGCTCATCATCCAGCGCTTACATCCATAGCCATGTGAAGGATCCTCCTTCCACCATGCTTGGAATGGATTCAACAAATGTGTCCATCACTTCTTCCTTGAATTGTCATCGATCTGAAGAATGCCAAGCCTCTCTCTGAAGTACTCGAACTTCACTCTGGCTAGTGGCTTCGTTAGCACATCTGCAATCTGCTCATCCGTCGCAATATACAAGATCTTCACTGCTCCTCTCTACACCATATCCCTGATATAGTGATATTTGATCTCAATGTGCTTCGACTTGTCGTGGAACACCAGGTTCTCAGACAGCTTCACACAACTCTAGTTGTCACAAAAGATACCAGTAGTCTCCAATGGGAGATCAAATAACTCTGACAGTAGCTATCGAAGCCATACTGTCTCACAACTAGCCAAACGGGCTGCAACATACTCTGCCTTGGCTGTACTAAGTGCTAGGAATGCTTCCTGCTAAACCAAGAGATCACACTTGATCCCATACTGAAACAACACCCAGATGTGCTCTTCCTATCTGTAGCACTGCCTGCCCAGTCTGAATCAATATAACCCTGCAAGTTAAACTTTTGATTCACTTCATACTTGAGCCCATCATCAACTGTACCCTTCAGGTACCTTAGAATATGCTTTACAACAACCAGGTGAACACTCCTTGGATCCATCAGGAATTGGCTCAATGTGTTCACCGCAAAGCAAATATCTGGTCTCATGTTCATCAAGTACATCAAGGACCCAATCATCTGAAGATACATATAGACATCAACTGGCTCAGATGAAGCATCACATAGAAGCTTCAGGTTCGATGCCATAGGTGTGGCCATGGCCTTGCAGTCCATCATCCCGAGCCTCTTCAGGACATCTACTGTATACTTCCCTTGTCCAAGGAAGATCCCATCTGCACTCTACCACACCTCCATACCTAGGAAATAGTGCATCATCCCCAAATTCTTCATATCAAACTTGGCAACAAGCTTCCTCTTTGTATCGGCAATCAATCTGTCATCTCCTATTACAAACAGGTCATCCACATATAGGATTAGAATCATAGGATTTCCTTCCTCAACCTTGTAGTAAAGGTTAGAATCCGCTTTACTCTTGGTAAATCCCAAACTAGATAGAAAACTGTCCATCCTACCATACCAAGTTCTAGGAGCTTGTTTTAAGCCATACAAGGCTTTCTTCAATCTGCACACATATGAATCCCTGTCATGTGTTTCAAAACCGAGTGGCTTCTCCACATACACTTCCTCTTCAACTACACCATTCAAGAAGCCAGTCTTGACATCCATCTGGTGTATCTTCCATTTCATCACTGCAGCCAGAGCAAGTACTATTCTGATGGAAGTGTACCTGGACACAGGAGCAAAAGTTTCTTCATAATCTATTCCCTCTTTCTGAGAGAAGCCACGAGCTACAAACCTTGCTTTGTATTTCTCTATGTTGCCATCTGCAGCATGCTTGATCTTGTAGATCTATTTGGAAGTCACAACAAACTTCCCTTAAGGTCTTGGGACTGCATCCCAAACATCGTTCTTCATGATCTACGGATCATGGCATTCTTCCCGTATCCTGGGAACTTCAATATATGCAATATCTTCAATAGATAATTTTGTTGCTTGAACAAATGTTGTAGTCCTTCTTTTGTAGGTGAAGGTATATGGTCTTTCCTACAAAACAAGTTAAATTGCATGATTAGAAACATCTCATTATTTTCAGAACAAATTCTTTCACATAAAGAAATATGTCATACAGTCATGCAATTATTTAAGCCAATGCTTCAATACAACATTTATCCATATCCCGTCACTTTCTAGATGCCTTCCAATCTCTACCAGAACATTGTTAAGAGTGTGCACAACTCCCAACATGTCAGCAAAGAGGTTTCATTCTAGATAAGTAGCAATGGAATGTTTTATAGTGCCATAGGCCACTTACCCATCATATGTATATTAGTAGTATATTGTTCATTAATGCAAATATGCAAAATACACAACCTAAGTCTAGGAACATAAGTATATACATCATTGAACAGTATTATGTAAACAATCAAATATACAAGAAATGACAATTCAAATACTTATCTTTGTTTGTTTGTTGTTGGGTGGACTCCCTCTCAATATTTTCTTCCTTGCATGAACTACTGGAGTGTGCTCCCTCTTGATCTTTTCTTCCTGGATTACCTATCCTAGCTGCTTCTGCCCATAGATGCATGGATAGATCCTGGTCATGCAGCATTGCCCTTGCTACTTCCATGATTGTTCGATTCTTTCTTTCTGCAACTCCATTATGTTGTGGATTGTAAGGAGCAGTCAACTCCCTCTTAATCCCTGAATCACTACATAGCTTCTTGAAGTCACCTGAGGTGAATTCTCCACCATTGTCGGATATGAATGTTTTGATCTTCTTATCAGTTTGGTTCTCCATCAAGGTTTTGAATTCCTTGAACTTATCAAATACTTCATCTTTGTTCTTCAAGAAGTAAACCCAAGTCTTCCTGGAGAAGTCATCAATGAAAGAGACATAGTAAACATACCCACTCAGAGAACTGGATGACATCAGACCACATACATCGGAGTGGATAATTTCCAAGATACTTTTTTCCTTGATTTCACTGCTTGGAAATTCCTTCTTTATGTTCCTTCCTTTTGCACATCCTTTTCAAACACCTTCATGCTTGGTCTTAATTTCAGGAAGACCTTCTATTGCCTTACTTGCAATTGGTAATGCTCTGTAGTGCATATGTGCAAGTCTTTTATGCCAAAGTTCACTTGGATCCATGGAGTCATGCACCATGGCATGTTCATGTTGTCCCTTTAGTTTATACAATCCTCCCTCTTGCTCTCCAATCACCACTGCATCATAAATATTTTTACCCTTGGCCACATTAGGACTTTGCCATCTACAAATGCAACCCTCATACCTTTTGCATCTAATGTAGAGATGGAGAGTAGATTCTTCTTGAGTCCAGGTACAAGTAGCACATCTTTCATCTTCAGGGATTTTCCATATTCTAGGTTGTAGGAGGCTTCCCCACTTCCTTTGATAGGGTATTGCTACTCATCCCCAAGTTTCACTTTATGGGGTGATTCATGTTCAGACAGATTTACAAAAGATTCTTTAAGCCCATTCATGTGTTTGGAAGCCCCACTGTCCATTAACCAATCATTACAACCATGAGAGATAGTACCTGTGAGAGCAAAGATTAGAACATACTCTTCTCCGCTTGATGAGTCATCATCATCACTTTTTGCTTTAGCTTTCTTCCTGGGAGGTTCATCATCCTTAGCAGCATGAGCATGATATTTTATTTTGTTATTCTTCTTCTTCTTGTTGAAGTTGTTGTCTTTCTTCTTCTTGGGACAAGTTGAAGCAAAGTGTCCCATTTCATTACATTCGAAACATCGAACATGAGATAGATCTTTCTTCTTGTGATAAGAGTGAGAATGTTTCTTGTTATGAGATTTCTCCCTCTTAACCTTGCTTTCCTTGGTGTGAGCTGTGAGAGAATGATCTTCATTCCCCATCTTTTCTTCTCATGCCACAAGCCTAGCTTCTTCTTGAGAGCATTCCTCCCACAATCTACTGAAAAAGATCAATTTCTTTCTTGCACGGATTCCTTGAATAAAGGAGTCCCATGACCTAGGCAGGCCATTCAGAGTGGTCATAACAACTTCACCATTGTCCACTACTTCATCCACAGCTTCAAGTTGTTCCTTGATCTGAGAGACCTTGGAGAAGTAAGATTGATTGGTCTCTCCATTCAACATCTTGACTCCTTTCAATTGATTCCGCAGAGTCATCTTCCGATTTATGTTCTTCCCTTCAAATAACTTGGTCAGGGAGTCAAACATCTCCTTGGGTATCTTTACAGATGACACATGTGGTATAAGATGGTCTTTGATAGAATCAGCAATGATTCTCTTTGCCTTTACCAAGTTCTTCTTATGCAATTCCTTAGCCTCTTCATCCTCTGGGATAGGGACCTCAGAGCTGATGTAGGAGTCCAATTCATTTTCTTCTAGGATTAACCCAATCCTATACTTCCAGGATCGGAAGTTATCAGCCCCTTCAAGCTTATCCTCAATCTTGGTGTTGTGAGACATCTTAAAGAGTACTTCAAATGGAAATAGAAGAGATTTAGGTCTTACCACTTGCTTTGCTGAAAAACTGGATCTGGTCCTAGATTAGGGTTTGTCTAAAAAACCCTAAAAATAAAAATGTGAATTTCATCTTTCTAAAAGGATAGAAAGATAAGCCTTGATGAGCTGATCAGACTGGTGTATTCAGAATTTGATATTTGCAAAGATTCACCCTTTAGAAATGCCTTTTAAAATTCTCAGGTTCACTAGGGAGGACCCTAAATTAGGGTTTGAGTTTCCCGGAGATTTACCCAGCCAAAAATCTTGATCCAAAGCTCTAAACTTTTAGTTTTCCAAGGCGCTTCCTGCTATGTCTTCAGATGTCAAAACTTCCTATTTTTGTGGAAACCCTAAGTTTTAGGGCCAAATCTGAAAATGCTCAGAATTGAATTCTAATTGGACAAATAGATTCTCATTGACGAGTAGAGTCAATCTACTATACTGCTTTTCCAAAATCTATGGAGCGAAACCCAATAAACAAGAAGCCCTAGTTTCCGTCACTACATAATGTCTTCTTCTCATGTTAGCTTTGATACCATGTTAAATTTTGAGCATTAATTCACAACACTCTAGGATCTTTACTGAGAGAATAACATGTACAGTATATCAATGCATATCAATCATAGCAAGCATGTAAATCATCACAAGAAGCAAAAGCATGAGAGACAATAGACACAGAGTTTCCATGGGGAAAACCCTAAGGTGAAAAACCCCACAACTTCCTCAGAGATAGACAGAGCAATAGCTCAACCAAAGTACAATAGATAGACTCCTCTTAGCAGTTGATCCTCCTCCTCACATGTACACCACTTTCCGAGTAAAGGAAGTGTGAGTTATGAGTGATCCAAATAGAGATCTCCCAATCTCTATTTATACTTATCCTGTTTTCCCAATAACCTTATGGGGATGACTTGTCTAGCTAGGTACAATAACTTCATATTACATTATATCGGTCTGACCCCTTACAAGGTGGTCTAGTAACCCATCGGCAAGTTAACACACTTGCAACACTTGTCAATACAAATGACGACACTTCCGTATAGAGGAATAATACATCTCTATAGGGGTACAATAAATATATATATATGAAATACATTCCGAAGTTACATATACATCAACACTTTTATCCCATTTACCCAAAAAAATTGTAAAATTCATATTAAGGTTTGTACCGGGGACAAAAATTCTTATTAGATTTTTATGGTCTCTTAGGACTTTCAAAACTCACCTCCTCCTAGGTTTGAATTTTACTAGAAGATTGAATTATAATCAACCCCATATTCTTAGCTTCAATCATTTCAAAATATTTAGATAAACAAACTGACTTAACCGGACCTTCAATCGATTCCAATATGACAACCTTTGTTTGATTCTCTAGAATTTCTTGCATCTGGTTCAAGTTAAATGGACTTTCCATTGTTTGATGCTAGTGATCTAAATTTTTCTTTTGTTGCTTCTTTATCTTTTGCAGTAGATTCCAAATCCCTTTGCTTATGAAGTTTATCTTTCTGAACCACTTGTCTTAATGGAGAAAAAAAGACTATTATTATGATTTTCCTTATGCACCCAAATCTTCTTCTTAAACGGGAATGTGCACTCTCTAACTTCATGTCCATAAATGTGACATATCATGCACCTGAAAGGGATATTTTCATAATCCAACAATTGCATCATTATTATTTCTCCCACTTCAATTTCTATGTGTTCTGGAATCCCTTTTGATAAGTCCACAAAAATTAAAACCTTCACCACTATCTTCATCACTTGAAATTTTACGATGGATCCACATAAATTGTTTTCCTTATTTCATTACCCAGCATTGTCAGGAATTTGTCATTCCAAAATTCAATTGGTAGTCCAAGTAGTTTGACCCACACCGGAATTTTACTTGGCGTTTCTCTTCTTGCCTCAAAACATGGATTCCCAAATTTTAGAGACAAACTGATATTCCCCCACATACAGTTTTCTCTTATCATTTTTGCGGCATCCTCTTCTTTTTGAAACTTGAAACTCATCCACCCTCTCATCATTATAAAGAAAAGAAGGCATGTTTTGTAATATTGGCTTCCAAAATTTATCAATCCGTTGTTTCAATAAATGTTCATAAATTCATACCTTAAGAAAACCTTTCAATTAATGTTTTCCCTACATATTCCAAAATACTCTCCACCATGACATCCTCCCCGACTGTCGTCTTAACGCTCTATTTATTTCCTACCAACTTCCGCTTTTTATTCTTCTGCTTCTACTACCATATTTCTTCCTCTGATCTTCATCTTCCTCTGAAGAAACTCCCTGACTAGAACCCTTACTACTTGCGGTCTTCCCGAACAATCCTTTGGAATGCTCAATTCATTTTCCAATGAGTAATAATTATCATTAATTTTGTATTTTTGTTTAGTAGTGCACTCTTGCACCAGATCGGATGCATCCTTTAATAGACCAGATCACACTTCTCCCTAACCATCATAAATTCCTACACATTGTTTTGGTAAATTTTATTTATTTACGTTTAATATATATTTCATTTTAAACATAAAAATAATTAATTATCACATCATATTTTTGAAATATTTAATAATAAATTCAAAAAATAATTTAAAAAATATATTCTCTTTCTACATCATATATATATATAACAAATTTTCATTCTTCTTTCATCTCTTTATCCATTTCTTATAATAACATTTCATCATCAATGTTAATATTATTAATTATTGAACTAAAAAATTGGATTGAATTCAACCTTGGATTGAAGTCAACCATGTGTTGAAGTCAACCTTGGATTGAAATCACCCTTAAATTGATGTAAACCATGGATTGAAGTTAATAATGGATTGAAGTCAACCTTGGATTGAAGTCAACCATGGATTGAAGTCAACCTTGGATCGAAGGAAACCTTACATTTACAATTCAACTATGGATTGAAGTTAACTACGGATTGAAGTCAACCATGCTTAAAAGTAAACTATGGATTGAAGTCAACCATGCTTCAAAGTAAACAATGGATTGACATAAACCTTACTTAAAATTCAACCATGGATTGTAGTCAACCATGCTTCAAAGTTAATAAACCACCTAAAAAATGTGGTTATGGATTGAAGTCAACCATGGTTAAAAGTTAGGCTTGTTTTGAAGTCAACCATGGATTGAAGTCAACCATGGTTAAAAGTTTGGCTTGTTTTGAAGTCAACCATGGATTGAAGTCAACCATGGGTTGAATTCAACCTTGCATTGAAGTCAACCTTACTTAAAAGTCAACCATGGATTGAAGTCAACCTTGCTTAAAAGTAAACTATGCAATGAAGTCAACTGTAGATTTAAGTCAACCTTGGATTAATGTCAACCTTTCTTAAAAGTCAACTATGGATTGAAGTCAAGCATGGTTCAAAGTCAAACAACCACTTAAAAAATGTGGTTGTGGATTCAAGTCAACCATGGTTTAAAGTCAACCACTTAACTCTTTATTGAAGTCAACTATGGATTGAAGTCATTAGTGTTAATATTATTAATTTATTGAAGTCAAACTTTAATCGAAGTGATCCTTGGATTAAAGTCAACCCTGAAGTCAAACTTGCATTGAAGTCAACCTTGAAGTCAACATTGGATTGAAGTCAACCAAAGATTGAAGTTAACTATGAACTATTATTATCTATGGATTGAAGTCAAGAATGGTTCAAAGTCAACATTGCTTAAATCGATTATGGTTTGAAGTCAACCATGTTTCAAAGTTAACCTTGCTTAAAAGTCAACTATGGATTGAAGTCATCCATGGTTCAAAGTGAATCAACCACTAGTAAAAATGTGGTTGTGGTTCCTTAATATGATTATACACCCATAAACAAATGTGGTTGATATAGGTAGAACGAAGTTTATCACCCAGTTGTAAAATATAGTTATGTTAATTAATAATTTAAAAAAAGCATTTAAAAAATTTCAAAATAAATTTTAACTTTTAAAAAATATAAAAACATTATTCAATTTTCTCATAACAAACATTAACATCAACAAAGATAGGATTTAAGTTTTCATCATTTGATTATACGATCCAATTTCTTGAGGTGTATTTCTTTTTTTAAATTTAAACTCAAGAAATTTGATCTCTCTTGATTGATAGATCCGGGTTTAAGTTTTAAGTTTTTATTTTATAAACGAACATCTATTTCTTAATTACTTTTCATAATATTTTATTTTATTAACGAACATAGATTTTTTTAAATACTTTCCATATTTTTTTATTTTATGAGTCGACATGAATTTTTTTAATTATTTTGTTAGTAACAAACGTTACAACATCTCCCCCATATTAAGCTGTAGAGCACCTCGTTTCTCTCGGTGCAACAAAAATGGATGGCATCGTTTATATTTTTAACTACTACTCATAAAGTAACTTAAACTGCGACAACGTTTGAAAGATTCAAGAAAATCTGTCACAGCTTTTGGTTATTCTGTTTCTTCCAAATTCCAATGCTGAATAAGACTATTTCCTTGTATACCAACTGCCTAAGTTGTTGTATATCTTTAATCTTTATTTCTTCTTCATGGATGTCTTTGATCGTGTGATTGTTAATCCCACCTTGATCTTCGGCTGCTAAATCTTGAAAATATGGATGGCCAAGAGTTTCAACAGTGGTGATTCTCTTATACGGGTTGAACGTAAGCATTTTCTCTAATAAATCAAATGCAACATCTTCAACCCCAAATAGAAGGCTCCTCAAAGGAGTTTTCGGGGGAGCATTGCCGAAATTCTTTCTGAACAAATAGCCGTTAGTCCCATCTTGATTAAACTCCAACGTATCATCTAGAGAAGGCTTAGGAATGACCTCCAAAATCTTTTCCAACTGTTAGAACCGAGACCCCGAGTCATTGAGGTCAAATAGAGTTTTTCCTCTCGTGACTGGCTGCAGCATCTCCACGAAAATGCATCCGAGAGCCCATATGTCTATAACGGGGGTGTAACTGCATCTTCCATTCCTGGAATGCAAGCAAAATATCTCTAGAGCTCGGTATGGAACCGTGACCACAAGTTGGGTCATTTCATCCCAAAATGTACGAGCAAGACCAAAGTCGCATATCTTGGATTTTTCTCTACATTCTGACAAGAGAATGTTGGAAGGTGACAAGTCTCGATGGGATGAGCTTATCTCACCTATATGTTTAGGTGATACTTGCCAGCTCCCCCCTTGACTTTATTCACCAGGCCCACCGCCACGCTGCCCCCCGTCCGAGGCTTAAAAATGTTTCCGGTAGAGGTTTAAATTTTTTTCCCGTCGATGTTTTCCCCACTAGCCAGCTCAACGACTGAGTCTCCTCCCTTCCGCCCGACCCCTCCACCCCTAGCCCCTCCCCTTCACTACTCATATCCCTGTTTTGGTCTCTTTCACTGTGCATCTGAGCACTAACCCTGCGGGACCGGCTATCAAACTCTGCGAGCGACCAGAGCGACCGGATAGGGACCCATCACTAGCTCCATTCAGTGTACCAGCTCATAGCAAGTTGTTTTCTTCATAGGTACTAGCTCCAATACCATCTTCATTAACAAATACGAAGAGCATCAACCTCCACCTGCAATTATATCAAACAAATGACACTATTTTTCCTGATATACTAGACTTAATTATGTTTCAATTAGCCGAAATCTAAAGGTAACCATTTATTTACCTGTTCTGTACGTTTATGTAATAGAAAATATCTGACATCTGTCACCAGCAAAGCTCTCAGCAATTCAAGATTATTTTCCTGTGGAGTTTGATCTAGCTCTGTCTTGATATGGTGGCAAGTCTCTGATTTGAAGTGGATTTGTTTGAGGAAACCTCACATATTCATCCATTTTGAAAAATGCTTGATGCCTTTGTTGTCTGCCTCCATGGTTGTAGTAACCACATAGTCACCATGCAAGTTAGAAGAACCTACAACTTGAGAAATTATCCTTTGAAAATCCCAAAGAATTCCAATGCTCTTAAAAGACAAACTCAAAGTTGTGCCTTTAGGCTCTAGCAAGTATTCCTGATTGTCTGAATAAGATAAGTTAGGGATATAGTGAATGATTCGTAGGTCTAATGAAGTGTTTTGAATGGCCCTAATTTTTTCCACCAGCTATTTCCATAAATCCTTTGAAATGTGGCAGTCAACAACAACAGCTAACGTGGTGTTCAAAGCTAAAGTGGATGGCCTAATTTTGCAACCATAAGCATCTAACAAGAGACATTTGTCACTGAAAAACATAGATGCTGCCTTTTTCATCATCTCTACTTCAACATCCCCATCAACCTTTCATTGTCAAATAAAAAGGAAATATGTGAATCAACAAAGGAAACTACTCAGATGTAACAGTCATAGCAATACAAGCATAGGAAAAAGCTTAATTACAGTTGTTAGCCAGATGAACCTATAAAAGAACAAAGAAATTTCAAATTTACAAAATCAATTCTTAATTCTGAGATGTAATGGGTACCTGATAGAATTTCACAATCATATCCCATTAATTTTCATCAAATATGATTTATGTCCATCCTTCAATCAGCTTCCAGCTTTCGGTGATGTCCACTTCTTTCAAGGACCTGATCTTGATAATCATATCCATCCATTCGCCCTCTAGGCTTTCGCAATTGCTTAGGATCAATTTTTCTAGCGATGACAAACTCTCAAAATCCCCACACAATTCTATCAACTTAACATAGGAATTCAAATATAATTCTTGTAAAGAACTCAGCTTGTCAAAACCTTTTGGAAGTTTGACGATATTTTCACACCTTTCCAAATTCAAATATCTTAGATTCACCAATTCCATGAATCGATCGGGAAGCATTTCTAAAGCAGTACAGCAGCTGAAGTCAAACCTTTTGATAAATTTGAGTTGGCAGAGTTCTTTGAGCAACTCTTTCAATATAAAACAACCATTCATGGACAGATTGCAGTGTCCAAGTGACGTTAACAGTCCCATAATCCAAGGAAGATTCCTCAACTTGGAACAATTCTATAGCTTAAAGAAAATTAAGGGAAATTTACCGATATTATGCGGGATATCAAGTAAACTCCTGCATTTGTTCAAATTTAATGTTTGGAGGGATAAAAGCAGGAAAAATGTGTTAGGCAGGAACCTAAGATTTGTGCATCCAGACAAATTTAGCTCCTCAAGACATCTTAATCCACCCAGACAATGGGGAAGATTTTGTACACCACGACAACCTTTAAGTTTAAGAATTCTCAGAAGCTTCAATAGTCCAAAGCTCTCAGGTATTTGACTCAGCTTTGTACAAAATTGTAAGTTCAAAGTCCTCAAACTTTGGAGTTGCCCTATGCTTTCTTGAAATTCTTCCATCCCTCCACACCAACTAAGATTCAGATTTTCAAGTGCATTTAACTGATCAACACCTTTTGGAATTTTTAGAAAACTGGATCCAGTAAGATCTAGTCTTGTCAGTTGGCATAGAAGTTGAAATTCTTTTGGCAGCATGAACAGTCCCACAAATTATTTGATCCCCAAACTTCGTAGCTTCTGTAGATTTATCACCACCTGTGAAGTTAATTGTAGACCTACACAATAATGTCTTTTATATAACTCGAGCTCTCTCGGCTTTGGAGATATATTCACAGACCTGACTGAGAACCTGGACGAGCAAAGGCACCTTTGTGTAACCCGACAATTTTCTATTTGTCCTAGATGTCTCTGTTCGTAGAGCTCTCTCATGGTGAAAAACTTTGGATCCAACTTGTTTAGGTATTGTTCTTCTTGTGTGAGACCTTATGGCTCCTCTGGTTCCACCACTACCTCAAAGTGACCTTATGGCTTCATAAAAATCCTTCATCAATATTTAACTATTTAACCTTGTCCAATTATGAAAATCTCATTGCTCTTCACCATTAAATCCAAATCATTTAAACTGTTCTTCACCATTAAATCCAAACCCTTTAAACTATGTTAATCATTCACTTCATATCTCTATATTAGTTATCCCACAGGTCATCAGTGCAAAACATGCACAGTCTATTAATATATGTTGTATGAATTAGTTCATGTTCTTTTAATCCTTCGTTTGCTATTGCTCACTACTTATTTTTTCTTTCTATTTATCTAATACAATTTTCCTGCAGTTTTCTCAGCCCAAGGCCAAGGCCTTGGATATAATTGGGCTAGAGTCGCTAATTTTATGGTAGGTGATTTAAAATCTATCAAGGTGGAGTTAAAATTATGTTTGGCTCTAAAATTTGTAATGAATGATAACGATCTTCCCAATGAGAAAGTTCTTCACCAAGCCGCTAGTGCCCAATGTCTGTCTGAATGTAACTACAACTTGTTTTGTTTTGCTATTTTTGGTTTTCTCTTTCACTAATTGTATTCTTGTTTTGGCCTTTCAGATGGTTTCAAAATGGAAACAACTTCTAGATCTTGAGGTGCAAGACCCAGAAAAAATAAACTTTTATGCTTCTGATTTTCACTGGAATATGGTTAAAGGAAATGTTGTTGCCTGGATCAAATCAAATAGGTATAAAGAGTTCGTTATCGAGGAGAGAAAAAACCCATTGTATCCAACAAGCTTTCGAAATAGTTACAATAGCAAATCACAAAATGAAAATGAAAATGCTGGAAATCAAAAGCATAGAATCAACAGCACCTTGGAGTATATAATGTGAGTTTTTCTCTATTTTTTTTGACTCTCTTATATTCAATAGGATAACCACAATATGAATATTGGATAAAGGGCCTGCCCACCTACAAGCAACAAGTATTGAAGTCTGATCATGCTTGTGTTTAAGGAGGCATGAAATCATTTGCTTTAAGGCTGAGAATACTACTTATATTCACATTCTCATATACAAGTTTCTAGAAACCAACTGATATTAAAGCATTAGCTACAACATGAACAATTGATGCTTTGAAATATTGTATCAAGTGTTAATCTCTTGTTGTTGCTTGCAGCTTTTGGTGTTCGTATGGGCCAGATGTCCACCAAGAGATTGATAAACTACCTGTTGATATATCCAAAGTGCCTAAGCATGGTAAGGGGAGTCGTCCAGGTCATAAGCATATAAGACGTGGTTGCCTTTGTCATTTTAGCATCCGCATACTCAAGAAGGCACCGGAACGCTGCCTAATCACTTATAGTGAGAGGAATCATATAGATATTGGTGGTAAATCTTGTCATGGATAAGAAATTGATGATCTTGTAGGCACAAGGGCATACCATACACCTCATATTAGCAAAAAACTATATCAATGGGTAGAAAGATGTTTGCTTTTGGGGATGTCTGCCGAATGTGTACATCAAAAACATCGTGAACTAGTGCAAGATAAAGTATCCTCTTTCGAACTTGAGTTTGATCGAAATTATTTTCTCTCACGTGATGACATTGGCAATATAGAGAGAAAATTAAAACATTCCCAACATATGTTTGATAAGAATGATGCCCAAAGTGTGCATATATGGAAAGCTGCAAATCCTAATAAAGTGTTCTACTACTCTGAGTTTGACAAAACCATAGATGATGAGGGTCACATTCCATTCATTTTAGGCATCCAACAACCATTACAGCTGGAATGGATGAGGAAATATGATCATGATAGTATATTAGCAATGGACTCTACATTTGGAACAAATCGCTTTAAGGTAGGCTTATATATCATAGATTTTTTTTTCTTACTATCATTTGTTATTTATAGTATAATTCAAGTATGTAACTGATGTCCTATTTAATTGTATGCAGTTCCAACTTTATACATTATTGGCATTCGATTCCCAACATAATGGTGTTCCAGTGGCATGGGTCATCATGTCAAGATCTACGACCTCAAATATTGTGAGATGGATGGAAACTCTACTTCTTAAAGTACGCATGGATATGTTGGAATGGAAATTGAATGCATTCATGGTAGATGATGCAGCGGCGGAGATTGGTGCAATTAGGTACATATAGCTAATAGGGTGTGTTTTTTCCATTTCTTGAAATGAAGCGTTGCATACAATATTAAAGTAGGCATATATTTTTAACAGTGTATAACATATTTATTCAACAGGGAGACATTTCAATGTGAAGTCTACCTATGCAATTGGCATGTCAGAATGGTGTGGCTAAAAAATCTTGTGATGAAAGTTAAAGATGAAACTACAAGGCGCTCCATGTTTAAGCTTTTAGGTGACATTATGCACAACCAAACAAATGGAAATTATGCTCTTGAGGGAGCCAATAGATTTCTGAATGAATTCAAAGAAGAAAATGCCTTTGTTGAGTACTTTTGAGCACGATGGTTGGACAGAATAGGTTTTCCTTCATATTATAATATCCTAGATATTTTTATTTAATGACTAGCCTATCCATAATCTCCAAGTGCTATGAGAATTTTACTATATTTTTTAATTTCACATACTTCTAGATTTCAATTCATAGTTCTACTATATTTTACCTATTGACATGCTTTCTAGTTATTAAGTGGTATTCTTTGATGTTCATCAGGAATGTGGGAAAAATGTTGTCACACTTTAAAGCACGCTGGACAAGAAACAAATGGGGCCATCGAGTCATACAATTCACACCTATAAAAGGTATTTCTAAGGTCAATATGATCAGCTTCCCATCGTCGAGTAGAATGGTTAGTGCATTAATTGGTAACAATGGTCCACATTTTTTATTGGTGGCGTGATTGCGGAAAGGCAAATGGTTTTCATAGAAATTATAGAGTGGATAAAATGGAAGCTCAATCTTGGCTAAGAGCACAATCTATTCCAGATGATAATGTTACACTACACCACTCCGATCCTTCGATAGCATATGTGCAAAGCCAACATGATATTGAGAAAAGATATATGGTATGGAAATCAGGTCCAAACTTTGCTATGTGTTATTGCAGGTGGGAAAATAATGGATATTTGTGCAAGCATGTCATTAAGGTTACCACGATGAGGGAAAAAAACAGGTTGGAACAAGAAGAGCTAGAAATAGGAATTGATGAAACAATCCCATAACAGGTGGCTTTTAGTATTTCATAATGCATATTTAGATCAATAGAAATGTTTTAGATCATAAATAGTAGTTGGTGTGGTCTAATATGGTGCAATGTAGCTGTTACCAGATAGCTGAAAATGATGGCTTTGGAGTTGCAAATGGCTTGGATTTTCCTGTCATGGTAGTAATTTCATAACTTGGTTTATTTCATATTTTTCTATTATTCTTTTCATGTTGATGTGAATTTTTCTTTCTTTGTTTCCAAGTAGATAATAATGTCAATGGTTTGATGGTTACTTCCAATAATGTAAATCCAAGTCATGACCAAAGAAGAGTTTCACAACGTACTCGAGACATTTTTAAGTCACTTATGCAGTTTCCCAGTGAAGAATCACATCTTTTCTTCATAGATAAATGCATGGAAGACGTTGCCAATGAATTCAAACCAACATTGGCATCTACCACTTTGGGGTTGGACCATCCAGTTGCTCCATATTTCCAACAAGTGCAAGATGGATTTGGGAATACCCTACAACATGGGAAAGATTTTTTGGAAAGGATGGTCACTCACAAGCGCTCTTACACATCATCTAGTTCTGCACACTTTCCTCGCCCAACACAAGGCACTAGGAGACAAACATTTGATGATGTACTCAATAGAGTTGCTAGACGAGATAGTGAAAGAAACCCAAATAAGTGAAGGTGAGAATTTAAAACTTGCAAACTTGGTTATTCTAAAAAAATTTAAGCATGAAACATGCATGATTTGGAGTTTCATTGCTATGCCAAGACTTCAATGTTTTTATTGTTTGTAATGCTAGATAAAATTAACAAAAGTTATACTCATTTCCATACTTCCTTACATCTTTTTCAGATGGCTTTGAAGATTGGATATCGGAGCCTGAAGAGCATTTCCATGATGAAAGGAAAATGTTGTAGCATTGCAAATTTAGAACATATTAGAAGAGGATTGATAGTGGTTTAGAACATCTTTTAAGAGGATTATATTTTTGGTTTACAAACTTCATATGTAATTATGAAGGTTTAGTCTCACAAGTTATTGGTTCGGAAGAAGAAGTCTTTGCACTTTTATAATAAAGTATTTTGTAATCATTAATTCATTTGAATGTTGATGTGTTGTAAAATTAATATTTTAATTTTAAAACATAATTATTATTTAGATGAAATGCATGGGTATTTTGATGTGTTCCATCCAAGTTGAGACTAAATTGATCCTTCAAATCAGGCTAGAAAGTCCAATATCCAAAATTATATCTATAAAGGAGTTTGGGTCAATGGGAAAATTGTTACAACTATGGAGGAGGACATTTCACAATTTGAAAGGAAAATGCATTGGAAACTCTGTAAAAATGGACTCAACATTGGTTGCTTGGTTGCTCATATGTAGAAAGGGATCCCAATTTTTTTTTGATGTCGGAAAATCCACCAGCCTCCAAGTTCTTGCCTCCATTCATCATCAAGCTTTGCTAAAGTTTTCATTCACCTCCCATTTGATGATTTTCGCTATCATTTGCATTTAGAGCTGATGCTAAGCCCAAATATACCATAATAATCAAGTCTTATGTTTTCAGAATCTACCTGACTGATTGAAATCATGAGTTTTCAGGTTCATTTGTTTGAACATGCAGAGCATCTTGTTTCCAGAGGAATGGTCACATATGGTTTAAATTCTCAAGCTATTTCAAGTAGAAGAGGTTGAAACACCAGAGAGAAAGGGAACCTGAATTGACAAGATTTTGTCTGGCAATGATTTGAAGGCTAGGAAAGATTTGAATATTTGTCCCAAGGTTATAAAAGTTCATTCGATGGAGCCCACAAATCATGCTTTGTGCTCAACGCATCAAACAGTACTACCCATTGAAGAACTTAATCTTTTATTGTGTGGAAACTATCAGAAGCTGGCAAATTATCCATTATCATGCATTGATCAGTTAATTAATTGATGACATAAGAGCTTATGTGTCATTTTATTAATTAATTTCTGGTCTATCATATGAGAACCCTTATCTTTAGCCGGAGTAAATACATTTATGCAGTCATTATTCAGAGCATGTTTTCATGTGGTTGTTGGTTGTTTATTTGCATTTATCATATCAATATCTGAAGTGTGCAAAATGTGCATGAATGCATTTTTGTTGATGTGGGGGTTAGAAGTGACTTTCTCTTACTGTTTGTAGCGTAGGATGCTTTTTTCCCAAGATTGTTTTAGACAGAGTCAAATTGCATCCTGGGAAAGTGTTGACTGCCAACTGTCAAGATGAAGTAAAACCCCAAATGTTTTGTCCATAAACACCAAGTTCAAAGGCAGAATTGAATTAATATATGAAGTGTTTGGCACGATGGTGTATTCATTCAACTTTCACCAAAGGTTGCAGCATTATGAAGAGCGTCTGGCTTGAATTTTGTATGAAAAGGATGCATAGAAGCATAAAGTGAAAGTGCCTAAAGCAGAAAATCTTCTTGGAGCTTGAAGTTGATCCAAATATATTTTTATCACTGTGTGTTATCTCCTTGTCATCTCCCGGAATTGGTTGAAAATAATGCAATAATTGTTGTCGAAATACTTTTAAAAGTTATAGCAAAGATAAAGCAGATTCCCAAAGTAAATCAGTTCATATCATTGTTGAGGATGGATACAAACTAAGAGTCGGAAATTATAATGACTATTAAGAAATTGAAAGCGACAAAATAATCACAGGTGTCAGAGCTTCTAAAGGGAAAACTATATTTTAAGGCTTCTTGATAAGTTATCAGTACCATAAAAGATAGACAGATTACAAACATTTGGTAGCATAACATTTGGTAGAAATATATGGATCATTTTAAATATCTCTAAGTCAGGGATAATACACACATATTACAGGTATCGAGACTTTCAAAGAAAGTTTATTTCAGGAAATCACTTCCAGATTCAAAGGCACAAGATCAGCAACAGATCCACATTTCCACTCAGCCATCCAGCACTTGAAAGGAGATAAAAGGAAACATCAAATATTTGCAAAAGGGGGGGAGAGGTTCTAGCTGAGAGGCTGAGTATGTTGTCAATTGGCCGAGAGCCTTATTATAGAAAGTTGGGAAGAATATGCTCTGTAATTTCTATGGAGAGTCATGTCAAGCTGAATATGAGATCTTGTTTTTATGAACCAGGTTCAGCCATCATTGAGTTTGAACATTATGTGGTTTCTTAGTGTGAACATGAATTATCAAAAAAAATATCTTTAACATACCTCCTGCAACATATAAACTCATGATGATTTGAATATTGCTTATGGGAATAGAGACCGTGTGAGGCACCAAGGAGGATAAGGAGGGTTAAACACAGTACAATCAACTATAATTTGCATAAGTCCTGTTCAAAATCAGAATAAGTTAAATATTCAATTTAAGTTTCATAGTCTTTGACTTGATGAGATGAAAGAGAATATTTAAGGCTAATGATCCTGGTATAACAAGGAATTTGGTTCATTATGGTACATGTACAAAAATATTAATCCAAAGTAAATATGTTGTCCATGAGACAAAGCATCACACACAATACTGGAACACAAGAATCATCAAAGGATTTGGTATTACACAAAATATCCGTTATAAACATTCAAATAGAATGCAACATCCATTATGGCATGTGATTTTTATGTGGTCAAATCAAATGCCACATTAACATAAGCAAAACATACAAAATAAAAATGAACCAGATGCATGCATGACACATCCATCGTTGATGTCCACCACATTTTGCTTCACTCTATTGTACATGGGATCTATGTTGGTGTTGGTTAGCATTTTTTACTGGGGATGACATTACCCCGGATAAATAATCCTTACACATCCTGCTAGAATCCATGTGGTCTCCATCCATCTCATCATGATACATGGTAAATTAGAGGAATTTATGAGCAAGTTCATGGGCACTATTACACAATGGTACAAGATTTTTGGATGTAACTTTGCAATGCCCTGTCATTTGGTCAATAATAAGCTTTGAATTCATGTAAATAGCAATTTCATTCACCCCATTTTCTAAAGCTACTTCTAGCCCTTCCATTAAGGCAATGTAATATGCCTCGTTGTTTGTGGTCTCTCCATGTATAGACCTCCTTTTCTTTATGGTTATGTCTTGCACTTTGTTATACAAAACATAGGCTATTGTCCCTTGGCCTGGATTTGGACGACATGATATGGCAATGCACAATATCCACTGGCACTCCATAGTTATCTGCCAAAAAAATCCATGTGATATGTTTTGTTAGTATCATATTTAGTTTGTAAATAAATAATATTACCACTTAAAAGCGTTCATATTACCACTTATAAAAGGAAAAAACATTATAATAACCGAGAGGAAATATTAACAGGTTATGAAATAAACTCTCATCACACATCACCAAAAGTTGTATTAGGGTTGGTATCGCACTGTAACCCTAGAAGGAAGATGGAGAAGTTTTTTCATTTGGATATTCAACAGATATAACCACACTGGAAAAATAAAAAAATTGACATCATATAGTTTAAATTTATTACATTCTATAAATCATTAGCTCAACATAAATCCCAAAGGAATAGAGATAACATTTTACACACGGGTCCTTGATTTTTATTTTTTATTTTTTTAATTTTATTTTTTTACTTTAAATTCAGAACCAACATGTAGATTTTTTAATTCAAAAAACCCTAGGGAAAAATTTGTGGAAGTCCTAAAAAACCTAAAAATTCAAAAAACCAAAAAAATTAAATCATTTTGTGCCAATTCTAGCCCTAGAAAGTTCATTGGCCCTCTTTTTTTTTCCTTCTCCTTCACTCGGCCTCATCTTATAGCCCTAGCGTTTCTCTCATTTCCCTCAGCCTTCCCTAAAACTACCTCTCTAGCCTTCAACCTCCATTTTAGGCCTAGTACAACAGAAGCCTGTAACTTCTGTGGCTGCCCTAAAACTTGTCACAATATAAGACATCAGAAAAGCATAAAAAGAAAATCAATAGAAGACCTAAACAATTGTTTGATGAAGGTTGATATGACTGCTTGATTTATTATTGATCTAAAAGGTGAATTGAAAGCTACAGAACTATATGTTTTTCCAATCAAGAGGGTTAAATTGGTCATTACTAAATTGCTGCTTAGAGTTACAGGACAGCTATCGAATAGGACTAATATTACTTGTTACATTTTTCATGCATTGCTTACTTCCTTAGAAAGTGTTATAAATACTCACTGCTGTCATACTGTTGCACTGTTACATACTGATTTATTTTGTAATATTTGTCACACAACTTAATGTTGATGTAATACTGTATGTACTCGTTAGAAGGTCACTAACTATCATACTAATCTGCTATTCTATTTGGCAATGGTTGTTACACAAACTCCTTGCTGATGTGATATCAGGATGTGTCCTATTTATGTATGCATTCACTTATTAAATATTGTTCAAATGTTAATCCTAGATGCTTAATTATAACTAATAGTTGATTAAACTCGGAATCATATTATTCACAAACTAAACTTGTGCATACTAATATCTAATTAACTGCACTTGAACATTGCTTACTTTTGCCTAATCATAATTACACTTTGATATGTCTTCTCCATTCTCTATTTGACTCCATAAAGGCACTGATCTACACTTGAGGTTGTGGAAAGTATTTGGTGTGGTTATTGACATGGAATCAGATAAGGGCTCTCCCCTTGGAGGTCAAGACTCTCCGAAGAAGTTAAAGATTTGTGATCGAGGTTACATTGGGTCACAAGTCCTTGCATGCGCTTACTAGACTCTAGCCCTGCTAGTTTGCCTGATAACACTCATCTTTGCATGCAAAAAAACAGCCTAACTTGCGAGAAGCATATATCCCTTTTCCGACCTATTTTTCAGGTGATTCAAAAGAGTTTTGGAAGAGCATCGAGAAAAAGGTCTCCAGCTAAAATTTTAAATCATTTGAACCAGCAGTTGCAATGATGTTAAGGATTGAAGTCAGGATCCAAAAAGGCCTAATTTCCTGAACATTTTAACAACTTGTGGTAAAATGAAAAATATGTATATTTTCTTACCTTTTAGGATACTGGCTACATATCTTCACTACGGATCCTAGATTCTGTAATATACCTAATTCAATATATTGTGACATTAAATAATTGTATTCAATATTAATTAATTTAATTAGGATACTAGCCACATATCTTCACTATGGACCCTAGATTCTGTAATATACCTAATTCAGTTTATCACGACATTAAATAATTGTGTTCAATGTTAATGAATGTTATTAGGATGCTAGGATCACAAGTTACAACTCTTCATCGTGACTGCTCCTCTTTCATGCTATATAAGCCAAGCCATTCATTCACTGTAATCATCAATCTATCCATCATTTTATTATTAATATAGATATACATTACAATCTTGTGCTCTCTGTGTGCCATGAAACTGTGCACTGTGTCTGCACTTTGTGTAAGTAGAGTTATGAACTCTGCACTGTGTGCTTATGTATTCTTTTTTCCTAACCAAGAAGCAATCCCAAAATGGCAAGGCCTTCATGAGAGAAAGCAAATTTGGCATTTAGTGCATGTGCATGGAAGATTAGCGTTCATTCAATAAGGCCAAATGCCAATGTCTTTTAGAGTTGGCCATACCACAATATCATAATGAAAACTCCACAAGGGAATGATGAATGAACATGTGTACAAGGGAACTAGAATAGCTAGTTTATTAATATGTCTGGTTTTCCATCCCTAGTCAACTTCACCATATTAATGTACAATAACACAACAAGGGTTTAGAAACTACATACTGATATTTGCTAATATGCTAAGACTTGACCAACCTAACCAGCAACCTATTCATCCTGAATTGATTTTAACAACCATAAACTCAATTAACTATAATCCTATCCATGAAAAAATCATGGTCAGCCCCGTAATTGGTTGTCATGTCCCCTTACATGGATTTTAGCCATAGAACAAGACCCCACTTCACTTTCGGGCCAGTAACAGCCCAACACACTTCAAATGAATGCATGAGTGCAAATAATGACATGAATCAGAATTAAACAAACAAAAATTAAGAGAATTCATGGAAATCAAATGACCATGTTTGGAATTAGGCAAATTCACACAAACAACATGCAAAATACACATATTTCCTAAAAAAAATAGCATTCACTTACATATCTCTATATAGAGATAAACACTTATCTTTTAACAAAAGATAGTCCAAGAAACTTCTTGTGTATGAGCAATTTTCCACCCAACCATGGCCATCTAGTACAGATGGCTCATAGTCCCTCACGATATTATTCCATTCCAGTGCCCTTCAATGTAGGCATAAAGAATCCAATCTGCCGAATGCTTTCTAGGATTAACATGGAAGAATAAAACTTGGCTTTCAAGCATCCAATGAGCAAAAAATACAGAAACTGAAGGCTTCCTAACTTGCCCAACCTGAATGCTGACCTACAGTGATCTATCTCTTCCTCAAGGTCTGCAAATTCCTCTTACACAGTGCTGATTTGGTCAATTTCCAGATTTGGTTAATGAGTAGTGATGGAGAATGCAGTATGAGTGGAAGGGCATGAACATGACAAATGATGATAAGTCAATTCAAAAAATGTCTCCCATGAGAAAGGACGAGAGAAACGAATTTCCATCAGGAAGGATGGCTCACGCATTTTCTCAGGAAGATTGTACCCAGCCCCATGCCTCCATAACTATGTGAGGTAGGCATTCCTCACAAACCACCACATGCATTCAATGATTGGATTCTAAGTCAAAGATGGTAATTAAGGCACGTGATGGAAAAGAGATGAGTTCGTAGGCTGACCCTTGGAAATAGAGGATCTCTCTCCCATAGGCCTGACCCGCTCATGCTCTCTGCAGCCATTTTGGATCATTATATATTTAATATCATATTCCAACATTAATATTTACAGAAATTTTAGTTCACTTTGGCAAGCCTACCACACGATCTATAGTAGTATATTTACAAGATCTACATTCCTGGCCATTCACTAGGTGGGCCTTGGCCTCAAGCTCTGCACTAGGAATCCTTACAATCATATTTACAACATTTACACATGGGATCATGAGCCCACATGGCTCAACTCCTGTCGTGATAACCACGCATTTATAATTTATACATAATTTGATCAAATACATTCTAGGGGTCAAAGCCAAGGTATTACACTTGGCTCCAGTTGTTACAAACTTATCGACTCTTCATGTGCAATAGTATATATCTCAAATTTACATAAGCTATGACACAAGCTCCCTGTTGTTAGGACTATCATATTCTCCAAGTCTAAGATAGTATAAGGGTATTTGCGGAGGATCTTGTTGTTAATTTATTTTCAACATAACAGGTTCTGTTATATACCTATACTATTGCAAATTTCATAACTCAAATTCCATACTATATTGGTTATTATGAGTTTCAGCCATTGCAAGCAAGCTTTTACTCACTTTGCTCAATTTCAAAAAGAGCAATCAGTTGGCTGAGCATTAAATCCTACCATAGCCATAACAATCTACGACTATTATGATAGATATAAGCCTTTATGCAAAGCAGAAAGGTGACTAAGGTATTATATCAAAAAATGCAACTATCTAGGCATAGGATTTGTTTTTGAAAGGAAACATCAATAAATTTTAACAACCATCAAATACTCGCAAACATGCAACTAGCGTAAATGCCAGACAAATTACATTAGTAAATTGGACATCGAAGTAGGAGACAGAGAACCACACTCTCAAGAAGGCAATCCCTTACTCAAGGACTATTACAATTTTTAAACTATCCTTGCAGTCATCGACGGAGCGTTAGATAGGGCCAGAGGGAGCATGAGGGTTACATCTTTGAACACCTTTTAACCCACAAAATTGTGTACCCGTTAAAATATGTAACGCTCCAACAGACACGCCTAACAACAACAATAGTAACTAATAGGGGAAGAAGAATGGGACAGGCACAATATACACCTGGGTATTTGTTAAAGAAGACGGCATCGGGTCCCAGAATGCATCCACATAGATAAACCGTATACATGTACAAAGATATGAGAGTTATAGCTTTGAATTTCATGAGCAATAGCAATACTTCAAACAGTCAAGAACACCATGGATGAGCGAAGAAAACAACCTGCTATGAGTTGGTAAGTTGAACGAAGCTAGTGATGGGGTCCCTATCTGGTCGCTACGGTCGCCCGCGGAGTTTGATAGCCGGTCCCGCAGGGTTAGTGCTCAGATGCACAGTGAAAGAGACCAAACAGGGATACGAGCAGTGAAGGGGAGGGGCCAGGGGCGGAGGGGAGGAGCCTCGGTCATTGAGTCGGCTGGCAGGGAAAACATCGACTTTGACTAAATGTAAAACTTCCTGTGTGATTCCCACTGCATCAAGGATTTGTCTATTTGATAGAAATCCAAATTGTTCATTAGTCATCCATTGAGAAAGCTTAGGTTTAATTATGTTTGCTATAATCTTAGAAATTATTTTATAAACAAGATTACAAAAGGCTATAAGCGTGAAGTCATCAAATGACACTGGGTTTTTGCTTTTAAAGATAAGAGTTAAAAAAAGTAGAGTTCAAACCTCCAACAATCCAACCTTCCACTCTTCAAAATCAATCATATGCAGCAAATCAAAACCCATGATATCAAAAAAGTACACAAATATATCCACTGACCACCCGTCGGGCCTTGGGCTCTTTTCTTTTTTGAAACTTTTTCAACCTACTCCAAAGACACGGGACTGCCTACCTCATTCCCTTCCTGCGGTGTGAAGAATGAAGGGTAATGTTTTAAAACATTGAGCTGATCATATTCTCGATAACCCGGGATCTTTAAAATGAGTAAGCGCAATATCCTCAATCGAGATTACATTCTTTTAAATATTTTAAGCGATCAAAATCTTTATTTTAATAAATCTTTAAAAGTAGATGTACCTAACATTTTCGAAAATCATATCATTTTTGTTAATATATTGTAATCTGTTGAAAATATGAGATCATGCTATCTTAAAAATTTAATTTAAATCTTAATCCTAAGAGTAAAGCCGGTCAAAATATGTATTTGGCTCGATGTACCAATCTTATATGCGGAATAGACAAATGAAATAAACTTTACAACCTCCTTAATAATTTTCTATACAATAAAGTACTAATCATATTTTATAATTCATTTTAAAGTTTAAAATTGATATTTTAAAATTTAAAATTTGTTTTATAAAATGTCACATCGAGTGCATATTATGTTCCCAAACTGGCCTTTTGACATTATTTGAACAAATATAAAGGTTGATCTCAAAAAAAAGTTAAACATGTTCATCCAATAAAACATTCCACGACATAGTCCACGTTCCACGACATAGTCCAAAATTGCGTTAAGATACCACTCACACAAGCAAAAATAATTTCAATTTTATAAAGATAAATATATATACTATTAATGGTAATTGTATATAAGTTTTAATTTGTTGTAATAAGTTATAACAAATCTATAAATAATGCTATATTATGTAAGTTATAATATATAAGTTATGTAAGTTATAATGAATTATAAGTAGATTAATATAAAGGAAAATTATTAAAAATAATAATTTTAAATTATTTATAAATTAAAATATATTTTCTTTTAATATATAAATAAATCTAAGAAAATAAAAGTTTTAATATTTAATATATGTTTGCTAGAAATTAAAGTTATTTCGAACCAGTACTAAAAGCGTATTTGCCACATTATGAATGATATTCAAGTTTTCTCTTTTCTTCTCATCATTAAAAAATATAAATTTTAATATTTAATATATGTTAAAAAATAGAAATTTTAATATTTAATATATGTTAAAAAATAAAAATTTTAATATTTAATATATGTTTGCTGAAAAGTAAAGTCATTTCGAACCAGTACTAAGAGCAGTATTACATATATGAAATAATGATATTCAAGTTTTCTTTTTTCTTCTCATCATTAAATGAAAAGAAAAAAAATCATCATCATTAAATGAAATGAAAAAAGATCATCATCAAATCATTAAATGGAATGGGAAAAACCATGATATATAGAATTTTAAAAGTAAAAAAAAAAACTCAAATAATGAGTCTCAAATATTTAAAAATGCTCAACACGACTCTCAAACCAAAAAGGTCCTAATCCAAAAAATAGCATTGGTAAAACAAAGGGTGAGAAAACAATCATACATGAACTAGAGTGAATTGCCTACTTATAACATGCATGAATGCAATGAACTGAATGGTAAGAAGACATAAGAATAGGACTATTTTGATGGAAAGTATTTCCATGGATGAAAGCCTAATTTAGAGGGATTTGTCTATTTTTTATTTAAAATATTTAAAGCTTCTTGTAAAATAAAAATTTAATTTAATTTTTATTTAAAATATATATTAGAAAAATGGGTAATATATATATATATATATATATATATATATATATATATATATATTATACATACAAAATATATTTATAAATGGTAAAAAGGTATAGATGATTTTGATACAAAGTATTTCTATGGTTACAAGGTTGAGCCTAATCTAAAGGGACACATATAATTTCTATGTGAAACATTTAAAGGTTAATGTAAGTTATAAAGTTAATGCAATTTCTACTTAAGTAATAGATTAGGAAAATGAGTAACAATATCCTAAATGAGTAATAGATGAGAAAATGCTTCGTGAAATTTTTTATACATCTTATATAAAATATTCAATCATTCATGTGCCAAAATGTATACATAGTTGTACCAGAAAGGTGTAAAGAATTTTTAATAAAGATTATTGATTTTATTGAAAAAAACTCATAATTTTTTTTAATCTAGTTTTAGGTCGCTCGGACAAAGTTGAGGGACCCTTTTGGTGTAATTGTAGCTTTGAAAAACACACTTCTACTTCACAAAAAAAAATGCATACATGTTCGTTGGTGCTAGCACTGGAGGAGCTCGATCCTGACATGTTAGTTGACATGCAGGCTAGTAAGACAGAAGCATGCATGTGTTTTACAGTTACAAAATGTGTACATGTTTTGCAATTACAAATGCACATTCTTTTTTGTTACAAAATTTGCACATGTTATGCAATTACAAAACATGTGCATGATTTATAAGACGTGTTCTAAACCCCTACATTTTCATCCATCCCTCCCTACATCCCCATCCATCCCTCTCTCTCTCTCTCTTTCTCCCAACTCTCTCCTCCCCTCTCCCTATCTCCTTTCCTCCCTCCTTTCCTCCCTCTCCCTCTCCCTCTCTCTCTCTCTCTCTCTCTCTCCCCTTCCCTACCCCTTCTTCCCTAACCATCACTATCCCCCTCTCACTCTCTCTATCCCCTATTACAATCCCTACACCTAACCCCCCACCCCTCCTTCCCACCCCCATCCCCCTAACATGACCCCCACCTCTCTCTCTCTCACACACACACACTCTCACTACCCCTAAACCTCCCTCTCTCTCCCTAACCCCCATCATACTCTCCCTATCCATAACCACCCCCTCCACCCCTCTCTCTCTCCCCACTATACCCCCTACACCTAAACCCTCCTCTCTCTCTCTATCTCACCTAATACCCCTCCCCCTACAACTTACCAAACCCCCATCTCTCTATCCCTCTCTTTCTCTCCTCCTCCACCCTATACCCCCCCTTATCTCTAACTACCTTAATGCTACCTAAAACACCCCCGTTCTCTATCTCTTTCTCTCCTCTAGCCTCCATCCCCCCCTCACTCGAAGGATCTCTCTCTATCTCTCTCCTAACCCTTACTAACCCCCTCTCTCACTATTTCCCTACCCTAATCCTTCACCTACTCCTAACCCCCACCCCTCTCTCTCTCCCCCAACCCCCTAACACCCCCTGTCACATTCCCAGTCACCTTGGTGTCCTTCAGAGGCAATGGGAGACACCTGATACATTTTTTTTCAACAATTTTCTATATTTTTACACGCAGCCACAATGGCCTCTGATCCGCAATCCACAATATGCATGCGAAAATCGGAAGCCGTATTTCCCAAATCTGCAACCCACGTTGTGGAAGTCAGAAATTATAAACCTCAATGCGTAACCCATGGAGGATCCACCTTCCAACTTCCGCAATCCACTTTGCGGATCTGGAAATTCGGAAATCCAACATGCCCACCCTGTGGAAATCGCCCTTTAGACTTCCGCAATCTGCAATCTGCTTTGCGGATGTGGAAAGTCAGAAATCCACGCGCCGTCTCCATGGAAATCGTCCTTCCGACTTCCGCAATCCACTTTGTGGATGCGAAAAGTAAAAAATCCACGCACTGTCTCCGTGGAAAAAATCCTTCCGACTTCTGCAATCCACAATCCGCTTTGCGGATGCGTAAATTCGGAAGTCTATTTGCACAATTCCAAGGTTCAGTCCCCGACCTCCGCAATCTGCAATCCGCATTACGGATGCAGAAAGTCGGGAACACATACCCTTGCACCTGCAAACTTTTGGAATTGATATCTCCTTCATCCTTAGGCCAAATTGGACAAGTTTGGTACCATTGGAAATCTCTTGGAGATCTCTATACAGATGCAGGGTCTTCATCCACACCTAATGACTTTGTTCCTTCCCTTATTCCACTCCAAAAATATGACCTTAAGCCTCATCTCTGCCTCTTTACCACTCCGTGAAGAAGCTCTGCTCCATTCTTCCATGTCCTCTCCCCTTCATCTAGTCCACAGGGTTGTTTATTCCTCTCCTAGGTCCTAGATGGATTGTCCTGCACACTTACCATACTTAGCCCTAATTCATCAATGGATAATTTAAAGAAATTACACCCATAGAAATGCAAATGTGCATAAGTATAATAAGTCACTCTTGTATGCAGATTCATACACCAATGAAAACAGGAGGATGAAACATTATCCACACACATAGAATGGAGTACATCAACCTATTTTTCCCAAGCATATTGGTGATATAACATGCTGATACTTATCCCTACTCCTCAAGCCTAAATACATATGAGTGCTGACATGATATAAAAATGCAAAGGTGCAGAAGTATGGCAATGACATGCACAACGGAATGAAAACATAATACATAGCCATTCAACTAATACCTTGGTCATCAACCAAGGTCCAAAAATGAGGAATACATCTTCCATGAGGTAGGGTGGCTTATGGGACAAGAAAGACAGAGCCCCATACCCTGCCTTACGGATTTTAGGGCTGTCCCATACTCCATCAACCTCATGAACAGTGCTCTTCACCCACCTCCTTATAACAAAATTCAAAGGCATCTAGGATAGTCAAAGGGTTTCTCTTGGTGACATATGGTAGCCTAGGTTTCCATCCCACACCCCCTCACCTCTTCCTTGTGGATACATAGTTCCCCCTCATTTAGTTGCATTCCATAGCCAACCCTTGGTATTTTTATTTAAATGGTATTATTTACATCATTTTACATTTTCCATGGCTTACTAGCACATGGTTACCCTAATACCAAATACTTGCCTCTTCAAGGCTGAGCATTCACTAGTGGGGCCCTGGCCTTGAGCTTGACGCTAGGAATCATACATAACATGCATACAATATTTACATTACAACCAAAATATCCTAAGGGTCAAAATGGGGGTGTTATAATTCCCCTCCCCTTAGAATAACATTGTCATCGGTGTTCCAATACCTTATAATACATACACAGTTTACACATGTCCAAAATTACAAAAAATGTTGCAGGTCTACCCTGCATTTTACCCCCTTTACTTTAAACTTTCAGCACCAAGTCCTTTGGCTCCCACAAGCTGCTCCTGCTAGCTTTGATCTTCTAGCTCTACAGGTGGGCATTTCTCCATAGCAATCCTTTCCTTCTCTTTACCTTCCAGCTGATCCACAAGTCTAGAATATTTATGGATGCTAGATTTCTTGCTATCCGTTGTTGGGGGGTTGCGGAGGTAATGATTTCCTCCACATTCCCAACATTTCAGTGGTTGTTTTTTCTATACAGGCTCAATTTCCTTTGAGTCTTCCAACCTGTAATGTTTCTAGTGGACTGATTGGATGAATGCATCTTCATTGATCCATTGTCCTTTCCCCTGCTGATTTCTCCCTGGATGCATTTTACCTCCCTTTGCAAACAAATGAGAGTCTTGCAAAACCCTGCGGTTCATCTCATTCTGCTGCTTTTGTAGCTTGAGAATCTCTCTAAGATTTTCTTGGGTTTTGGAAATTTTTTGAAGAAGATTTTCAACCAAATCCAATATCTTTTGGTTTGCTTCCATGGCCAATGTGCACAGTTGTCCACACTTTTCTTGCTAGCACCACTTGTCTTGTAACAACTGCAATCAATTTATTTCAATTTCTCACTTGTGAAACTCATCATTGCAAATTTTATTAGGCCAATCATAACATAAACATTAAAATCAATCAATTATTTTCCCAATTGGCATGGAAAGTCCATGCTTTATTCATGAGAATTCTACACTTTTCATGCTTTCCCAACATACACATGAAATCATTCATGTTCATCCTTTCACAGGGAATTAACTATTTCAGCATTCACAATTATTTCAAGTAAATAAATGCACTCAACTTTCATCCATATCATGCATTCAACAATTTTCTGTTTCTAAGATGCATCAGTCAAAAAGGAAAGAGAAGAGTAATAATTTTAGTCGTGTTCCAATCTGGAGCCACATCACCACTGTGGTTCCATGATCCTTATCCTATTTTACTTCAAGGTGAATGCTTGACTCTCCCTTTCATTTTTTGGCGATGACACTTAGTGTCTAAGGTTTGTCTAAGGATTTTCAACTAGGGAACCCTACCCCATTGTTTCCTACAGAACCTTTGGCTGCTAGGACCCACACAAGTCCACTAGCACCACTTCCATTGCTGCTCATACTGATCCCTATAGAACATTCGCATGTCCAAATGCATCCTTAGGATGCCTTCCAAGCCCTTGCTTCCTACAATGACCTAGGTTTCCAACAAAGAAATAGCAGTGTATCAACTTGGTTGTTATAATACTTGTACATGAAATATTTCATTATTCGGAATAAGGAATAGATGATAATTAAATACTTATCTGTATTGGACATTTCCTCGCTAATCCACACATTTCTTCTCTGCTTTGCAAGCCTTGGATCATTTGTGGGATGGATTCTTGGCTAGCACACATGCTTCTCCACAACATCAAGTAGTCAATTCCAATCCAGTACACCGACTGGGTTTATCAGGCATTGATAGTGCCAAATGAGTCCCATACCCGGTTTCCCCTCTCCATTTCCAAGCCATCACTTACGTCTGGGTCAACAAGTCAATGGAAGGAAATTGCACCATGACCATTTCTAGGTCAAGGATCTACTACAAAGCCATAAATATCTCTTTGCACTCCATCCAGTCTCAGAATCCTCTTCACACACACAAAAACCCTTCACAACAACCCTTCATACACACAACAAACCTTCACAACAACCCCTCACAAAAACCCTTCACCTTGCTTCTTTAGTGTGTATCACCAAATTGCATATGTTTAAGCTGACAACACAAGATGGATAATCAAACTCATTAGTATCATTGCTCTAAAATTGTAAACATATTTCATAATATTCCCTCTCAAATATTGAAACACCAGGAACGCATCCATTCCCTTAGGGTGTAGTCAATATTGGCAACCCTAACATAAAATAGCACCCAAAAGGTGTGCACCCCTTTCCGATGTGAGCCATGTAGGTCCTAATCATACTCAAGCAGTCTGAAACAGAAAGAAATAAAACATGCTCTTCCTATTAACTCTCAATAATTAGACATGCATGTTCTTAGCTAGGGTTACATAATACTCATCTATTTTCCAGATGTATATTTTCTTCATTCATGAGAAATGGGGGATCCCTTCTCTGAGTTAACGGTCCCTCGGTTTTCCACCCCAAACCCTCTCACGTTCCATAGAAAACATATTCCCTGTTGGCATAGTTTTACCATCAAATTCTGTTAGGAACCTGTGTCAAGTCATATCTATGCTCTCAATGGGGGGGAGACCCACTTCAATCAGTAGAATAGGATATGGCATATTGCTTTGAATTTTAAGATTGTAAGTTATAAAATTCTTTTGAATTTGCTCAATCCTTCTCCAAGATTCTCTAGAGAGGTTGCATCCCCAAAACTTTATGCCCATATAGCAGAACAATAGTGAAAAGAGTTTCAACTTGATGAATTTCTTCTTCTCCCACCTCACAAGGTTTGCTGACTTACAATTGTTTTCAAGACCAAAATAAGTTTTATGCCCTCCATTGATCCTTCTCTTGAAGCTATAGTTTCAGTTAAGCTTGTGATGGATATCGATCCCATGATATTTTTAGGAAGTCACTTCCTCCAAGTTGTTATTATCATACAAAAGATGAATTTAAGTGACCTTATTATATTTTATCAACATAACTTTGGTTTTGTGGGTATTGGCGATCATGCCCATACTGGAGAAAAAACCCTTGAGAATTATTAATTGCTTATCAAGGTGAAAGGGGCATCTTTCCAGAAGAAGAATATGATGAGCATAATTAAGGAGTATGATGACAATTCCTATTATAGTTGTGAAGTGCATCCCGCCTCTATTAATTAACAACCTTCTAACTTATCAATGTATATACCAAAACTGTTAGGGAAGAGGGGGCATCCTTTCTTAACTCCTATATTATAATTAATATCTCCGAACCAATCCTCAACGTTTATAAACTTGTCAATGACATTCTTGTACAACCTTATTGTAGCAACTTTCAACTAGAAACAAACCTTTAACTGTTATAATATTTTCCACATGTTATTTCTAGGTACTATTTAGTGTCTTATGCAGATATATTAACCACTTTTAATAATATAATTATACTAATTTAATGATAATTGCAAAAATGTTTAACACAAAAACATAAATTTCAAAATGTAATTTATTTCCGTTTGTTTCTTATAGGAAATCAATTTAGATTGATTGTTTCTTAGTGTGAAAATTCTTTCACAGGTAGGTCTCCAACAACAAAACTAACCTCACTAGTTGTACATAGATCTACAAGAAAATAGAGAATAAATAATGTGAAAAGACACAAGAACATTGAAACTCAATTGGAATACTATTCATGCATCTATTAATCGGCAATGTGTGTACATTTATAATACATCCTCAATGGAGGAATTTGTGAGCATTAGGAGGAATTTGGAATCCCCACATATGGAAGGCCTATCTTGGAATATTCACTCAACTAGACATGAGACATAGTTGCAACTCCGATGAAATGGCAGTCTAACTGATGGTAGGTGGCAATTAATTGATGGTAGGTGGCTTGGAGGGTGCATTAGTCAGTTAATTAACTGTTGGTAGACCAAAATGGTGCATTAGGGAGTTAGACACCTCCCTTTGTACCCTCAAGAGACTCCTCCTCCTCTTCTGCGTAAAGTGTCTCTCCCTGTTCCTGGTCCTGATCATCCTCTCCCTCTCCACTGTCGGAGTATACCTATGTGTAGTGAGCCTTTCCCTTCCCAAAACACTTGTGACTTGGTACCCATGACTCCTGACAATTGAAACATAGTTTCTTTCTTCTAAGGTCCAGATGGGTATCATTATCCATCGACTCTTTCTTGGGCCATTATTTTTGGAAGGGTCTCCTCTCCTTATCTTTTATAGTAAAATTGGTTCTGGTACGACTGATGGCATCAGACAGGGTGGTGGGTCTATAAGCCTTAACCCATCCATGTAAGGTTTCAGTGAGAGCCTCGGTGAACAACATAACTAATCTTCTCTCTGAAATACATGTCACCATGATTACTACCCTTTGGAACTCATATATGAATGATTCCAGACTACCTATCTGCTTGACCTGTGCTAGCTCTCTGAAATGCACCTCGGGGTATTTCCTGTCAAAGCGCTCGATGAGATTTTGTGTAAAATATGTATAAGAGGTGATGGTATTGTGACCCAATGTCACTAGCCCATGGTACCACCACTCATGGGATTCCCCGTCCAAATGCAAGGTAGCCAACTTAATGGCACTGTTTACATCATGGGGTTGAGTTGGAAGTAAGTGTCCAAATTATGTTCCCAATTCTGTGCTGGTCTGTTCCGGGTCCCATCAAAGGTAGGAATAGTCAGTTTCCCTACTTTGCACTGTCATTCATAGTTCTAGTTGAAATCCCTATTATAAGCTCCTGGTTTGTTCTTACACTTAAAATGACAAAAATATGTAAAGGTCATTGCTAAATCGAAGTCATCTCCAAGTGCTCTGTACTCTCGTAAATATGCCCCCATTGGTTCTTCTGGCTCTACCTATATTATTGGCACTGCTGTCGGGATATCCAAGAAATATGGCATGGTAGGTATGGATGACCTATTGTAGAGATGAGGGTGACTATGCATGTTAGTATGTAATTGATCCCCACTGCTACTTGTGGATACCCGATCACTGTTGGGGAATAAAGGACTGTGTGGGGTGGGCCCTGATTTATATGCCAATTTGTTGATGGTCGTGAACATTTATTTATGTCCCGAAGTCAGTTCCTTTAAAGTGGAAAGGAGGCTAGTGAAATCCATTTTATCATCATCTGCCATTGTTTCTTTACCTTTACCTTTTCCAAACTGAGTCCTTATATCTCCAAGTTCTATATCCTCTAACTCTCCTTCTTCTCTTCTTCCACTTTTCCTAAACCTTTGCCTCCTGTAAGTAATATTGTGTGGGTCCTCTGTATTCGTTTCCTATTCACAATTGCATGCTCCCACAATTGGCGAGGAACGTGCTCTAATACCACTGTAATATACCAACGATATTTATGTTTGTTTCTGGATTTTTTGTCGCTCGCTAGTAGTCTTTATAGCCCAATAATTGAAGTAAACATGAATGTATTTACTGAACTATCCTTGCATGAGCATGCATGGAGATGCATGGGTTTTCCAATGCCTAAATAACCCAAATAATCATAAATGATATAAAATAGGGATAGCGAAGATGCATGTGCATACCAGCAGATTAAGTAGTGGATGTATGCCAATATGAGACCCGCACACAAGAAATGTGCCAAGGATTGGACGAGATATGGGAAGGTCTCAATCCAATTATGCGCCTTCCTCATAATAAGAAGTGTATAATAACTGCTCCAATGATGCTAGATTGCTACATGAAGCTGGTACCAGGTTTATATTGCCCCTCTGATCAATATGGAGTAAGCATGCAACCTATGCATGGAGTCTAAGGCCTAATGCGACTTGTCTTCTCAAGGAAATTCACCCAATTAAAAGGGAAGAACCCTTCTGAAGATGAAATGATGAGATATCTCTCCTAAAGCCAAATAGGAACCTTGTATTCAGTAACTAGGCTAATACTGGTGCTCTCAGAAGGATGGAGATCGCATGCAGACTAAATAGAGTTTTTCTGTCAAGATATGAAGTTATCCTCTTTTCCCAATTCACCCATGCAAGAGAGGGAGAATCCTCATCTACTGGATGTAGCTAGAACCCTGATGAACGATAAATAATACTATATGATGATAGAATCAATGTTGAACCTATGTGATCCAACCCTGAAAGTGACTAGGGCAGATAGATTTCGCTGTCGAAATGCACTTGATGGTTGAGTGGTGTGCCCTCAACCGTAACTGGCTCTTTGAGCTCTCCAAGTCGAATCCTCAATTCAATAATCAATAAGAAGACCTTATTCATTCGCTTTATCTTTCTTGTATAACTTTGACATGGACTGACCTAACTTTTTCTTGACTAGGTCGCTTTCTCTTCTAATTTCCAGTTGACTTGGATGCATTTCTTTTTGTGTGTATGAAATCTCAATAAAGGTGTTTCAGTGCATGTAACATGAAATATGGCCCACATGTAATGCACGGAGGTTGCCCCTAGTTCCTATGGCCCTCATTTACCTACTGATGATCTAATAACTATGATTAAGATATTATTATGGTATAAATGGCATCAATCCTCAGTCAATTCCCTGAATGTCAATACCCGCTCGAACCTATGGGAATTAGATAGGTTAGCAGGATGGTCCTCTGTGCTTAAGAAGAAGGGGACATTACATGACAAGATATTTGATTTGTAGTACTATCCATCTTTCAAACAAACTACTAACATGTCCACCAAGACATTTACTAAGCATAAGTTTCACTTCCTCTGTGATTGTCTTGGAGTGAAGGACAATGTTTCTTAGTAGTTTCTCTTCTTTCTTCTTCTTTGATATATTGTACTTTGAGGGGGTTTTTCTTCCGTGAAGTTTTTCATCTTTCCTCTATTTTTCAGTGTTCATTCTTAGATGCATTCTAACATGGGTACTTAACATGGCCTTGATTGTTGGGATCCATTTATCATTTACACCCTAGTAGTGTTTAGGGGGGGTGTTGGAGATATTACACACTAGATACATCCATAAATTGTGGCTTTTACTTCCATAAAGAATACCAATAACAACCTCCATAAAGTGTGTCTTTTACTGCTTGCATAAAGCATGACCTTTACTATTGGTGACTGTCTAAGATATCTCTAGATCACTACTATATAAAATTGACTAAGCCATGCAATGTATATCATGAGTAATTTTACTCATTCCAATATACAATTCATTATTTCTCTCAAGCTTGTATTTCTTCTCTTCTCTCTCTGTCTCTTCTCTCTCTGTCTCTCTCAAGATTTATGTGATCTTTCTACTAGCTATGTTCACTGTGAAAACTTCACACTTTGCTCCCAAACCCTCGAGAAGGGGGATTTCCCAGATCCTTTGATGCATATGAATAATGTGAGGGGATAGTTGTGTACCACTCCACAACAAAATGTCAAATATATATATATTGACTTCACCTCCTAACAAAAAACCTATCATAACTTTGTTGTCAATTGGCACTGAGGACAACCATCTTTGGTTTATTTCCAAGAATATAGGCTAACTTGTCACAACTATCCAAGGAAATCCATTCCATATGAAATGACCCATTGGTATCCCATGAGGGGGGGAGTTCCACTCATTCTAAATGCCTCTCGATAGTGGGATCTTAACCTATTATATCATGGTCAAGGAAGTTAATCTCTTACACAAGGGATTCACCTTGTTGACCAATATATTATCACGTTCATTGATAAAGGGGAGTTTTTAAATTGTGAAGAATAAGGTCAATTTGTAGTTATTGGGGGGGTAGTAGGGTATGTGGAGTTTATAGGTATTTGGGTTCTATAAAAAGGGGTATCTAGTAAAACTAGGGAATGTCTCGTAAAAATAGAGTTTTTTAATTGGAAATGTGTATTGGGAGGGGGCCTCAACAAAAATATTTTGGTAGGTATTTATCAATATCTAGTGAAATTATAGTGAAGATTGCTTGATCCCTTATTCAATCAAAAGTTTTTTCAAGAAATTCAATAGCCATTGTGGTGTGCCTCCAATGGAATTATGTATTTTCTAGTAACATTTAGCATTGCTCAAGAAATTCAATATCCATTGTGGCATTTCTGGACAATGGAATCATGTATTTTCTAGTAACATTTAGCATTACTCTCATAAGTAATATCACATATTACCATCATTACTAAATACATACTTTTAATAATTACACTGATAGGCATATTTATTTCAACTTTGACATTGGGGTGGGGTTCCTGAATTTTAAATTATCAAATTATCAATGGCCGAGATTAAGAAACCCGGAATATTCTTCATCGTCTCCACTTATGGAGGGTTGGGGATCATATTGGATACTGCTGCAAGTTTTACTATTATTGAATCATTAATTCGGTTAAATCAATCGTTTCATTTTCGAGGTTATTTAAAAATTTGAGTTATTTGAAGCAATTTGTGTTATGTTTTACAAATCGAAAGATCTTGTGAAGCATAGGTAAAATTCTTGTTTAGTGTGTGATTATTTCCATTATAGTAGTACCCATATATAAAATGGCATAAAGATCCGCCTATGATCAATATAGTTGGTCGATGTACCTATAGACAAGCAGCGTTAGTGTACCTACAAGTAGCACCACACAATTGGGCATCTTTGAGGTTCAAAGCGGATAATCCACGTAACTTAGTTTGAAATATTAGTACTTGATCACTTAATTCTATCAATGCTTGCAAGTAATCTGAAATATTGTTGGTGTACATGTACGTGGTTATGGCATTTCTGGTAGAAAAACATATTTTAGAGTTTGATTGAACCATTGTAGATTATTATCAAAATGAAGAAGAAATATGTAACACACCCAAATTCCTTGTTAGTATTATGAGGAAATGGGGAGTATTTTTTCCTTGCATCGTTCAACAGACAATTGCATTAGTTGTTATGATCATTATTCACCATAGTTTTAATATTCCCCATCCAATTTTATATAGACTCATTTTAATTGAGATTCATTAAACCTAACCAATGTTTATAAACCTACATGGTTATCCAACCATGCCCATGAAAACATGAAATTCCAAGTTCATTAACAATATGATATCAAAATCTTAGGGAAACATAGAAGTAACATCTAAATATGTACAACATTTAATGATATCTAATAATAGTCTTCTTAATAAATCTATGATTTTCAATGCATATTTCCTACATCCTATGCGAGATTAGTTAAGGAGTTAAGAACAACATATCTCTTTAATAACATAAACAAATTCTTGTAGTCGTGTTATCGATCTGCATGATCAATGTCCCAGAATATGCATACACCACAATTATTTTGATCACATAATAGTTATTACAAGAAAAATGGACCAATATTCATACCATGGCTATATCAATTGCTCATGCTCAATCATAACATTAGCCATTTCAGAGTATTACTCCTTTAAACATATATACATTTCTTCTGCATGAAATACTACACATACTATCATTACGTTAGTAGCATTAATCAACCGAAATCAATATGCATTTGTTCTTTAGAGTAAATTCGATCCAGATGGATATAGGTGGCCACCCACCTATTCCACTGGCTCAAAATAGTTTTTCATTCTGGCAGTTTTCTTGTAACTTTTCTATAATTTTTCGAGTCCCAAACTTTCAGGGCCGTTTTGAGGCCCTAAACTACGTATTTTGGGAAATATCGGTTCAACAGAGCCAATTTATTTTATTGTCCTTAGTGTATTCCTCGGATATATCTTTCCAACGGGCTACCAAGCACCCCAAACGGAGATCGTATGCAAAAGTTATAACCCCGGGAAGGTGACTGTTCAACTAACCACCTTGGGGCCGCAAACTTGATGACGGTTCATCTTCTAAGGTTAGGTTTTTGGATGTTTGGGATTCTTTCCCTCATGCTTATGATAAATAGGCTCTTTCGGCCTCTCTTTGTATTCAGCTTGTCATGAATGAGTGTAGCCGCCACATCTCTTCTCAGAGATATAACTACCACCATTCTAGGTGCTTTTATTTTACATTTTGTTCTATTTCAGTCATTTAATAGAATCTGAGTTTACTGTATCGTTGTGTTTCTTGCCATATATCTATGTATCTGAATATATATATATATATATATATATATATATATATATATGCTCTTTCATTTCGTTCTCACATAAATCCGTATCACAAGACTAATCTCATGGATAAATTAAACATGGAATATGCCACCATATCACAAATCATTAATACAACCAATATAACACAACAACAACATAAGTGAGTACAATCAATTAACAAAGGTAATTCATAACAATATTTACATGTATGAATATAACATCTCTTAAACTATGCAACAATGAAAATACTTATCTGGATCCATATAGACTTATGCGACTGAAGGTTTGACTGCTATTTTCCTCCCAACCATTTGGTTTCCTGTCCGGTGTATATTTCTGCCACGGAGAGGCCACCCGTGAGATGGAAGCGAATCCACTAGGTTAGAGGATTATCTCACACAAGATCCACCCACTTTATTTAAAACGTAAGAGACAAGACTAAATCTTTATTAGGACACCAAACAATTCTAGCTTTTCTGTGTAGTTGTGTGGTAATTGAAATAATAAAGTCATATTACAAGAGTGTCAATCCCACTTGTATCGACCAAACTAGAAAAATGTTCACACTAGCATTTATCTATATCCAAAGGTATCGCCTAACCCTATAAATGTTAATAATAACATTTATCTTAATTAAAAGAGGGGCTATACCCAAAGGCATGGCCCAATTTGAAAATATTGCCAATAACATTTAACTTAATTATAAGAGGGTCTATACCCAAATATTTTTCCCATTTTATAAATGTTCACAATAACATTTAATTTTAATCAATAGTAGATCTATACCCACACAAGTCGCTCCATTCACCAGCCCTAAAATATTTATAAAGAATATACATAGGAAATTGTGTAAAAACAAGGGTAATAAAAATATTTAGACTTCACCATGAAATCATGGGTCGACTCCATTCTTGAGCTTTTATATATATATATATAATCACAAATCATCAATGGAAAACTCATGTCAAGCAAACATTATACATATGTAGTTAGTACATAAAATCACTATTAAGCACAAAGATCCCTAATCTCCATCGCGCGTTTAAACAAAGGTTACCTTTCTCTATTTCAATGCAAGTAATATAACAACGATGCAAGTCTGCGCATGGGTCGATCCTATTGAGATTGCCCAGCCTCTAACCATATCCATATAATAAGAGAGATGGATACAATAATGTGACTTTGTTTGATAGAAGCTTCCACCGAAATAGGAAGGAATAGATTGTTATAAAGTCGATTCCAACAAAGAAGGGATCGCTTGATGCAATCCAATTCTGGGCTCCATCATATCTATTTTTACAAACAAAGCAATCTAAAATAATGGGATCAAGCTCTCTAAAGTCCGTCCCTTCTCACTACACCATTTCAACATAATTTCAATATAAAAAAATATGCAGCAATAAGATGAGAATGCTTGCCCTCTTAGGAGACACACAATAATAAAAAAGAATGGGAGTTCTTCCAAGAGATATGTAACACTCCTATGCATATGAAATCTATCAAGATATTTATATAGTTGGAGAGAATCGATGCGTTTCTTTCCAACACAACTCTATCAACCATATGTGCGGAAATCTACTTAACATTAAAAAACAAACTTAATCTGGACAGAGCCGTCCCACACCATAGAGTATAACCTACAAGCAATTGATAGTGAACCAACTTGGGATCGGGCTCCTTAGGAGCCGTCCCTTCCCAGGTTTTAAATCGAGGATACCAATTCCAATAGATAGAACACCTACCAGAAGAAAGACGAGTTGCGTCTCCCTTCTAATCAAGTTCCACTCCTCTTAAGAATGTTCAACCCTTCTCTCAACGGTGACGATTGGCACGGAGACATGTGGTGGCTTAGCAGATTCAGACTCTCCATTAAGGAAACAAACTCTCTCAGATCTCTTTACGAGATTCTCCACTCTAACTACTAACCCTTTTTAATTAAATATCTACTTATATACTAGTTTGTTTAATATTACATCGAAAGAAATTAGATGTTTTTTGATGTTTGATAGATCCGGTTTAAGATGAATTAATGAGAGAGATCAATGATAATTTTAAAATAATTAAGTAATTGCATAAAAACATATGAGAACATTAATTTGTCATAGATTTTTATGGTTTTTGTTTTTATTTTTGTATGATTTTTTATATTAAGAAAATAAAAATAAAAGTCAATTATACATCACTTTTGATTTTTATAAATGTTCTTTTAAAATAATTTCTAAGCTCAAAATCAATAAAAATTATGATTTACTGTATTATAATTAATTATATTAAATTTAAATTTAATAATATCAATAAATTTAATAACATTATTAATAATATTTATTTATTTAATAAAATTAATTAATAAATACACTAAATTATTGATAGCATTATTTAATAATGTTATTAATTAATCAATATTAGTTAATATTAATAACATTAATAATTAATTAATAATATTACATTTAGTAACATTAATAAGATTATTTTTTATATTAATAACATTAATTTAGTTTTTTATTAACATGAATATTATTAACATCACTATTAGTAACAGCATTATAAATATTAATATTATATTATTTAATTCATTAATAATTCGATGATTATTTTAGAGTTTGAGAGTCGTAAACAAGATTTTTAAAAAAATTTATTGGATTTTTTCAAAATCCTACTAAAAAAATAATTTTTTTTTGTTTGAAATCGTAGAACTTTTAGACTATGCTATTAATATTAATTAAAATATTAATTAACTATATTCTTCTTCTTATTATTATTAATTAAAAAAATTTGCAAGCATGTAATATGGCATTTTTAAAATTGGAAAACGTATAAAATTCAAAATTATACCATCATAAATTGCTTTTTTTCCCTAAAAAAAAGACGCATTTTATTTTTCATATTGAAAAACTAAACACATTCTTCAGGTTCCTATTGACACCTAGAAACTTTCACTTACAAAATTTCCTTTCTGTTTGATCTTGCTTTCAAAACTGAAAACTTCCAAAAATTCTTCATATGTTAATTGCACAATAGATCATTTTCTTTCATTGTTCTTTATTTTTTCATTAAAATCATTCTTGCTACATTCTTTTGTATCTGAAAAATTATACTGTTTTACATAATACTTTCAAAAACACACACAAAAAAAAGTTTCCAAATGTTCCACCAGACAAACGTTTCAGCTTGTTATGTCCAAAATTGATATTTTTTCTATTTCATTTTTTCTTCTTGTAATTATCATTGTTCATGTTGATAGTTGTATCCCTTCCTTTGAGAGCAAATCTGTATTTTCATTTCGTTTTTTGAATATACGACAAATTCGGAAAGAATTAAAAGCACCTGCCAGCCTCTTTAGACTTGTACCTAATCCTTGAATATTTAAATTCACTAGATGTTTTCTCTCATTTAAAAAAGCAATCCATAGATCTGAATCTCCATACACTTTTAAGTCCTTGATTTCTTCCTCCATTACTATCTTACGTAGCAATCTAACCGCTAAGCCTCCTGCCCTGTTGTTTGCACCCTTTCCACTATTTTCCTTAAATCTTACTTTATAATTGTGGGACACAATAAGTGTCCCCCCCAAACCACATACCTCCCCTTCACAGGATCCATCAAAAAAGCTATAGCAATCCTTATCATTTTGTATTATTTCTTTCATTCTTCTCACCTTAATCTCACACTCTGATTCTATAAAATATTTATACAATTCCATTACGTGTTCGGTCAACATAAAGGATGGAACTAGTGTATCCTCATTTTTTTTTTCGAGCCCTACATTTTCCCCAAATTGCTAGATAGGAAATGCACTTGATTTATTTTAGCTCCATCTTCTTATACCAATGCCTTAAAATTTCTTCTACTGCTTCTTCTTCCCAAATATTTTCTATATGGATACTATCACTTATTCCTTTCCTACTTCTTTTGAAAATAAACATTTATTGAACAAGTGGCATACGGTCTCTTCCTCTCTCAAAAAAAAGCTACAAATACTTGGACCCATGATGTTTCTTCTCCTTACTTTATCCCATGTGAGAACCTTCTCCTTTGAAATTAACCACATGAAAATATTACTTTTCTGAGGAGCCAAAGATTCCCATACCGCCGACCACCACCAGCTTCTTTGTTGATTCATAAAGTTCCATAATAACTCATATGATTTCTTTACGGAATAGATCCCTCCTTTGTTACCAATCGAAATCATTTTATCTAGTTCCTTATTTAGGAATATAAACCCTTTTTCCATTTCTTGAGTCCATCTGTTCCATTCATCTTTCCAATCTCTTATTAAGTCCAATGAATCCACTGATTTCCATTTCTGAGTTATATCCTATTATTTTCTTCAATAATCCCCGCATCCATTACACAAACCATACCTTTCTCAATTAGTAATTTTATAAATTATGCATTTAATTTGATTTGCTTCATGCATCCCATAATACAGTCCCTTCCTAATAATGCCTAATAACCATATCCAAACCTCAAGACTAGTAAATCTCCTATAACCGGAAACTAAATTCAACGCCTTACAGATGATTGATCCTCCCTTGTAGTTTTTAATTGGATTTCTAATCCAATCTATTTGAGGTCCTCCATTCAGATATTTTCTTCTTAATATAGTCTTCCATTTTGCTTCCTTGCTTATAAATTTCCATACCATTTATGTTGTTAGTGATCTTCCAAATATGAATAGCTCCTTTAGTCCCCATCCTCCTTCTTCTTTTGGTGTTTCTATCAATTTCCATACAACCCAGTAAATTCCTTTCTCATCATTTCCTTTCCACAGGAAATTGAAAAATATTTTTCAAATGATTCAAGACTCCTTTTGGAATCTGAACCAAAATCATCCAATATACTGGTATCGCATTCAACACTGATTGTATTAAAGCAACTTTACCTCCCCTAGAAAGGGATCTGTTGCACCATAAATTTATTTTAGCTTCCACTTTCACAATGAACCATTCCCAATCGTTGTTCCCATAGTTGCTTGGTTTCAATTTGAAACCTAAATATTTAAAACAAAAAGAAAGATCATACTAATCCATAAGCCACCTTTCTTGAAAGGACATTAAAATATCATGTTCTATGTTGTTATAATAGCATGATGATTTCCCACTATTTATAACCATTCTCGTTGCCAAACTAAACCTGTTCAAAAACTTCTTTTACTACTTTATCTTCCTCCTCTAATTTACCTAAAAAAGGTAGCAGTTTGTCCATAAACCAAATATGTGTGACACTTATGTCTTCATCAAACTTGATTCCTTGAATCTTTTTAGTCATTTTAGCCACATTAAGTCCTCCGTTAAGACCCTCCATTACTAATAGAAATAGGTATGGTGACAATGGGAATCCTCTACCTGGAGTAAAAAATTTCGAAGCCACCCCATTAACTATTATTGAAAAGTTGACTATTATACAAGCCCAAATCCAATTTACCATTTCCACTGAAAATCCACTCTGAATAAGCACTAATCTTATGAATAACAAACTTTTTCCATCGTTTCTTTTAGCAAGGTCAAGTTTTATTACCTTTGCTTCCATTGCCTTATTTTTTATAGTTTGAATGCATTACAGCGTTGTTTCCACTGCTTCATGGATATTCCTATCTTCTAGAAACTCGAACTGTTTTGAGGAAATGATTTTTGAAAGATAAGGATTTATTCTTTCAGCGATTATCTTTGAGATAATTTTATACAATGCATTACACAAAGATATCGGTGTAAAGTCCCCCAAATGAAATTGGATTATCCACTTTTTGAATTAGAACGATAAAAATAGAATGGAAATTGGAGAGCAGCCTTTCACAGGATCTTGTATCTTTAATTACGCCAAGCAAATTATGCCCTAGTAAATCAAAACAAACTGGGAAGAATTCAGAAGTCCAACCATCTAGGCCTAGACTTTTTTCATTTCATTTTGCTAGAGTTGCTTCCAATTCCTCCCTTGTAACGAGTGGAAACAATTTTTCTTTATCTTCTTCATTTATCCATCTCAGGAAAAGAGTGCAAGTATGAACTATCTCTGTTATATTATTCCTTTCTGGTTCCGCATATATTTCACTAAAATTTCTTACTCCTTCTTAAGCTAAATTTTCAAAACCTTTGATATTTTCCCCTCCAATTTTATTTATTTCCCATATTGTATTTTTTTTCTCTGATTGGCAAATTTATGAAAATACATTGTATTCTCGCCTCCTAGTGCAAGCCATACCGCTCTGCTTTTTATCCTACTTTCCACTTCCTTCTCCCTTCAAACTCCATTTCTTTCTTTCTCCAATTCTACCAACAAATTTAATTTCTCTTCACTTAGAATATCAAAATTCCTTGAATATAAATCCTTTATCTTTCCTTGAGAATCTTTAAGCCTTTTGTTTTTGTTTCTTAGCTTCTTAATTGTCCAATTAATTGTTAACTTCTTCATTTTGCTCAAAGATGTTGCTAATTGCTAGCTATTTGATCTTATCAACTTTGCATCAATTTTGTCCCAATTTGTTGTTATCATTTGTACAAACTTAGGATCCTCCAACCAATGATGGTTGAATATAAAAGGTGTCGCTGATTTTTTCTATCTCTTATCCATTTGTAACAAATTGGTAAGTAGTTTGACCCTCCTCCTGTTATCCTTGGAACTCTGCATATTTCTACTTTCCTCATAAAATCTCCATTCAAAATAAATCTGTATAATCCCTTTGAAATAACTACCTCCCCTTATCTTTTGTTAAACCATGTGGGTTTTATTTATGTGGGATCTATGTCTATCAGATCATTTGATTCTAGCTAAAATTGGAAATAGTCTTGTAATGGATTTGTCATGGCTCTTGGCCCCCAAATCCCTATCCTATTTATCATAAAATTTAGATTTCTAACTATAAAAAAAACTTATCATTTAAGAGGTCTGCCCCAAAAAATATGTCCCATAACTCCATTTTCTGGTTGTATGGCCCATACATGTTGAAAATTATAGTAAAATGTAAATCTAACTCCTTATTTTTAAAGGACATTACCAAACTAGACATCAATGAGAAAGAGTTTACTAGCTTAATTTCCCCTCTCCATCCTGCTAAAATAATAGTTTACTAGGCAACACCTTACAATTAAAAGAAACTATTTTCATTTGATAACCTTACCCATGGGTTGATCTCTAAGCGTCCGAGAATAATTCGATTATACAAAGTTTATTCTAACACCCTACCTCTTTATAGATCGTAATTGTTTCTTTTTCCTCTTTTCGATGAATCTAACCCTAACCCCAAAGCTGACTTTCCTCCATCTTCCTTTTGAATACCTTTAGATCTTAAATCATAAGGGTTTCTCTCCTCCCATTTACCGACAAAAATTGTAAAAGTCATATTAAGGCGTGTACCAGGGAAAAAAAAATTGATTAGATTTTTATGGTCTCTTAGGGCTTTCAAAACTCACCTCCTCCTAGGTTTGAATTTTACTAGAAGATTCAATTATAATTAACCCCATATTCTTAGCTTCAATCAATTCAAAATATTTAGATAAACAAATTGACTTAACCAGACCTTCAATCAATTCCAATATGATGACCTTGATTTGATTCTCTGGAATTTCTTGCATCTGGTTCAAATTAAATGGACTTTCCATAGTTTGATGTTGGTGTTCTAAATTTTTCTTTTGTTGCTTCTTTATCTTTTGCAGTAGATTCTAGATCCCTTTGCTTATGAACTTTATCTTTCTCAACCACTTCTTTTAATGGAGAAAAAAAAAACTATTATTATGATTTTCCTTAGGCACCCAAATCTTCTTCTTAAACAGGAATGTGCACTCTCTGACTTCATGTCCATAAATGTGACATATCGTGCACCTGAAAGGGATATTTACATAATCCAACAATTGCATCATTATCATTTCTCCCACTTCAATTTCTATGTGTTTTGGAAGCCCTTTTGATAAGTCCACAAAAATTAAAACCTTCGCCACGGTCTTCATCACTTGAAATTTTAAGCTGGATCCACATAAATTGATTTTCCTATTTCATTATCCAGCACTGTGAGGAATTTTTCATTCCATAATTCAATTGGTAGTCCACGTATTTTGCCCCACACCGGAATTTCACTTGACGTTTCTCTTCTTGCGTCAAAACATGGATTCTCAAATTTTAGAGACAAACTGATATTCCCCCACATACAGTTTTCTCTTATCATTTTTGCAACATCCTCTTCTTTTTAAAACTTGAAACTCGACCACCCTCTCATCATTATAAAGAAAAGAAGGCATGTTTTGTAATATTCGCTTCCAAAATTTATCAATCCGTTGTTTCAATAAATGTTCATAAATTGATACCCTAAAAAACCTTCCAATTAATATTTTCCCTACAGATTCCAAATTACTCTCCACCCTGAGATCCTACCCGACTGTCATCTTAATGCTCTATTTCTTTCCTACCAACTTCTTCTTTTTATTCTTATGCTTCTACTACCATCTTTCTTCCTCTAATCTTCATCTTATTCTAAAGAAACTCCTTGACTAGAACCCTTACTACTTGCGGTCTTCCCCGAACAATCCTTTGGAATGCTCGATTCTTTTTCCAATGAGTAATAATTATCATTAATTTTTTATTTTTGTTTAGTTGTGCCCTCTTGCACCAGATGTGACGCATCCTTTCATACACCTTCTTGATATTCGCATACCTTCATCATATCCATCATACCTTAATATATATTTCATTTTAAACATAAAAATAATTAATTATCCATCATATTTTTGAAATATTTAATAATAAATTCAAAACTTTTGTTTTGATAATTTAAAAAATATATTCTCTTTCTACATCATATATATATATATATAACAACTTTTCTTTCTTCTTTCATCTTTTTATCCATTTCTTATAATAACATTTCATCATTAGTTATGATAAAATTAAATGTATCCTCTATAGACAGATATCATATTTGATGTAATAATTTCACGATAAATGTAAATTTTTTATAATTATGCACAATCTTATTCTCAACAATCAATTTGAATATATATATATATATATTCCTACAATTTCTTATATGCTACTTGTGAACTTCATTTCTTATATGCTACTTAATAACATTCCCCTATTTTTTCCATAATAAGCTATAGAATATCAATAAACTTTTTATAAAATTTTATAATAAAACATTATTTTTAAATTATTAATATTTTAATTTATATCAATTTTTAGTAAATAATTATAATCAATCATAACACAACTATGGAATAAGTCAATTATTTAATGAAGTCGACCATAAATTTAAGTCAACCATGAATTGAAGCCACTCTTAGATTGAAGTCAACATTAAATTGAGGTCTACCTTACTTAAAAGTCAACCATGCATTGAAGCAACCTTGGAATGAAGTCAACCTTGCTTAAAAGTCAATTATGGATTGAATCAACCTTGCTTAAAATTCAATTATGGATTGAAGTTAACCATGAACTATTATTATCTATGGATTGAAGTCAATGGTTCAAAGTCAACCTTCCTTAAATCTATTATGGTTTGAAGTCAACCATGGTTCAAAGTCAACTTTGCTTAAAAGTCAACTATGGATTGAAGTCCTCCATGGTTCAAAGGGAATCAACCACTATTAAAAATGTGGTTGTGGTTTCTTAATATGATTATATGCCCATAAACAAATGTGGTTGATATAGGTAGAACGAAGTTTATCACCCAGTTATAAAAATATAGTTATGCTAATTAATAATTAAAAAAAAACATTTTTAAAGATTTCAAAATAAATTTTAACTTTTAAAAAATGTAAAAGCATTATTCAATTTTGTCATAAGAAACATTAACATTGATTGATAGATCTGCCTTTAAGTTTAAGTTTTTATTTTATAAACAAACATCTATTTTTTAATTACTTTTCATAATATTTTATTCTATTAACGACCGATTTTTTAGATCTTGTAACATGCGAGTGTTTGTCAAGTTTGTCGAGTAACAAAATAATACAAAGTAAAAAGTAATAAATATTATGTCGGCATAATACACAATAAAAAGTAAATTTGAGACTTAAACTAGAGACTTTAGAAATACTTTCCATAATTTTTTATAAAAAATAAATATGATATTTAAACTAGAGATTTTATAAATATTTTCCATAATTTTTTATTTTATGAATTGACATGAATTTTTTTAATTATCTTGTTGTAACAAATTTTACAAATGTTACAACATCTCCCATACTGAACTGTAAAGCACCTCTTCTTTCAGTACAACAAAAATAGATAACATCATTTATATTTTTAGCTACCACTCATAAAGTAACTTAAACTGCCACAACTTTTGAAAGATTCAAGTAAAACTGTCACTGAAAGATTCAAGTAAAACTGTCACCGCTTTTGATTATTCTGTTTCTTCCAAATTCCAACCCTGAATAAGACTATTTCCTCGTATACCAACTGCCTAAGCTGTTGTATATCTTTACTCTTTATTTCTTCTTCATGGATGTCTTCGATCGTGTGATTGTTAATCCCACCTTGATCTTCGGCTGCTAAATCTTGAAAATATGGATGGCCAAGAGCTTCGGCAGCGGTGATTCTCTTAGACGGGTTGAACGTAAGCATTTTCTCTAATAAATCAAGCGCAACATCTTCAACCCCAAATAGAAGGCTCCTCAAAGAAGTTTTCGGCGGAGCATTGCCGAAATGCTTTCTGAAAAAATAGCGGTCAGTCCCATCTTGAATAAACTCCAACGTATCATCTGGAGAAGGCTTAGGAATGACCTCCAAAATCTTTTCCAACTGCTGGAACCGAGACCCCGAGTCATTGAGGTCGAACAGAGTTTTTCCTCTCGTGACTGGCTGCAGCATCTCCGCGAAAATGCAGCCGAGAGCCCATATGTCTATAGCGGGGGTGTAACTGCATCTTCCATTCCTGGAATGCGAGCAAAAGAGCTCTGGAGCTCGGTATGGAACCGTGACCACAAGTTGGGTCATTTCATCCGAAAACGTACGAGCAAGACCAAAGTCGCATATCTTGGCTTTTTCTCTACATTCTGACAAGAGAATGTTGGAAGGCGACAAGTCTCGATGCAACACATTCGCCGCGTGCAGGTATTGAAGGGCTGTCAGTACCTAATTGCAGGTATTGAAGGGCTGTCAGTACTCAGTATAAAAAAACTTGGATCAGATTTATGAGGAATGTTTTGTATTTTATGAAAAAATTGAGAGGTTCCCTTAGTGGCAAATTACCAGCTGCTGCTGGCAGATTTGAACACGAAATACCATTAGGTCATATAGCTACTTACTTGATACATAACCCGTTTATAGAAGCTAGGCTGAAGTCCTGATTGGGCAGTGCGATCACGGAGGACACGGTAGAGAGTGGTGTCCATCTTTTCGTAGACAACATAAAGGTCGTCGAAGCGTTCTGTGTCAGAAGGCAAGAGCACGTCCGTCATGGGCACAATGAATGGATGTTTGATTTGACGAAGAAGTCGTAGTTCACGGAGGACTCTTTCGGCGGTTAACTTAGACTGGCTGAACACTCTAGTGATCTTCTTGATGGCAACGTCCTCTGCGCCTGGAGGTTGAGATTTGTCCTTGAATGCACAAACATATCCATACGCTCCCGATCCTAGTTTATTCTTGAACTCGTACTTCTCGTCCACATCGAACCTCCTTGAACGACCTTCAAAGTCTATGTCATATCTTATTCTCTTCTGTTCGCCTGGTCTGGGTGAGTCTCCAGATTGTGTATTTCCCATTCTCTCTCTCACTTGCAAATTAGGTCAAAATAGCAAAGCGGACAGAGGAAGTCCTTCCCTTCCTTCGAGTGTTGTTCAGGAAACTGGCGGGCGATTCAGTGAGCAAAAACTATCTGTTAATTACTTCCTTGAGATGGTCAATACATTGAATCTGGTGTGATGGGGGATTGAAGCGATTGAGTCGATCACTTGTTACATTCTTATACGTGCTTTATCCAAGAATTCCGAAACGACACCTCCCAAGAATTTCAATCCCCAAAAACATAAAATACGAAGAAGATTATTGAACTTTAATTATTACGAAGAAGATTGTATCACAGATTCATAAAATATATCAAAGAGTTCAAATAACTCCACCAAATGTAACATTAAAACGAAAAAAGGGCTCTACAAAATTAAGGAAAACTAAAGGATGATTTAAAAGTTGGTTGTAAAGACTTTTTTTTTCAATCAGAAAAATAGCTATAGTTTATTAACAAGTATAATAAGGATAGATCCAAATACAAACCCCTATCTTGGGAAAAAACCATAAGAGATCGCGGTCCCATTGTGAAAAGACCCTCACATCAAACCTCTACCTAGCGAAAGAACCATAAGAGACAATCCCACCTCACTGTGAAAAGACCCTCACAGTCTAAGCCAAGACATATTGCCTCACATAACAACTTGCTGCCCCTTGCCAAATAGAAATGGAAATCACCCAATCAAATGAGCCAAAGAAATCATCAACCAAGGAAATGAGCACCAAAAAAGAAAAGAAGGCCATTCCGCCAAGGAGTGCCAAAAACAACTAATAGCAAGGCGCATAGTAAAAACAAACCAACAAAACAAAAGATCAAAAAAGTTTGATGCAGCGGGCTTCCCGAACGATATCTCCAGCCCAATGCTCAAAAAATAGCGTACCATCCATGGCAAGAAGATCTACTCCCCATTAAACACTCCAAAACATTTGATTGGAAGTACATAAACACATAAATATCTAGTGATGGAAATATGGACTGAATAATTCTTGTTAAAATAAAATTAACAAGTATAACATATTATTAGAAGTAGAGGTGGAAGCTAGGGATGTCAGTTTTGGTCTTTTTAAAATTAAGTAACTAATCGGTTTGCTTTAGAGTTTTATTTCTATGCTCAAAAAGCTTGGAGAAGAGCCTTCATAAATAACTATAATGTTGATGAGATAAAAGGTTAGGCAAGTTCATATTGTAACAAACATTTTGAAAGTGAGATCTTGCGTATGGGTACTCGGTGCAATCTAGGAGGAAGTGTTTTTCATACTCAACACTCATAGTCTCACAAAGATGAAAGATCTTATAAGACAAGGAGTTTTAGAAAAGTTCCAATGCCATATTTGAATATTCAACCCATGAGGGTTCGTTTTTATTTCAGCTACTTGGATCTTTTTTTTATGCTAGTTAAAACCCATAGATAATTTTGATCTTCAATATTAGGGTTAATAACATCCTTGTAATATCTTATTTTTCTTTTATGCTTTAAATTTTCATAGCACCATAACTTCTCTTTGAACTTTGAAGTAATAATATTTTAATATCATCTATATTTTGCAAAGTGACATTTTTCGTCAACCACCCACATCTTTAACCAAGACATGACATCTATATGCCAACTTCACTTGAGCCTCAGGTGGTTTTAATTGGAATTTAAAGCAATTTTTGGAAGTCTTTGGTCTCCCAATTTATTTATTTTTTTCTTGTATATTAGGTATCTAGTCATAGCTATGCTCTCAATGGGGTAAAGACCCACTTCAATCAGGAGAATAGGATATGGTGTATTGCTTTGAATTTTAATATTGTAAGTTATAAAATGCTTCTGAATTTGCTCAATCCTTCTCCAAGATTCTTTAGGGAGGCTGCAACCCCAAAAAATTATGCCCATGTAAGAGAGAAACAATGAAAAGAATTTCAACTTGATGAATTTCTTCTTATCCCACCTCACAAGGTTTGGTGACTTACAATTGTTTTCAAGACCAAAATAAGCTTTACACCCTCCATTGATCCTTTTCTTGAAGCTGTAGTTTCAGTTAAGCTTGTGATGGATATCAATCCCACGATATTTTTAGGAAGTCACTTCCTCCAAGTTGATATTATCATACAAAAGATGAATGTAAGTGACCTTATTATATTTTATCAACATAACTTTGGTTTTGTGAGTATTGTTGATCATGCCCATACTGGAGCAAAAAACCTTGAGAATTATTAATTGCTTATCAAGATCAAAGGGACATCTTTCCAAAAGAAAAATATCATGAGCATAATTAAGGAGGATGATGAAAATTCATATTATGTCAGTGTAGGTCACGTCTATTAATTAACAACCTTCTAAGTTATCAATGTATATACCAAAAATGTTAGGGAAGAGGGGGCATCCTTGCTTAAATCCTATATTATAATTAATATCTCCTCACCAATCCTCAAGTTCATAAAATTGGCTATGACATTCTTGTACAACCTTAGTGTAGCAGCTTTCAACTATAAACAAACATTTAAATCTTCTAATATTTTCCACATGTTATTTCTAGGTACTATTTAGTGTCTTATGCACATATATTAACCACTTTTAGAAATATAATTATACTAATTTAATGATAATTGCAAAAATGTTTAACACAAAAACATAAATTTCAAAATAATAATTCATTTTCGTTTGTTTCTTATATGAAAGCAAATTAAATTGATTGTTTCTTAGTGTGAAAATTATTTTACAGGTGGATCTCCAACAACGAAACTAACGTCACTAGTTTTACATAGATCTACAAGAAAATAGAGAAGAAATAATGTGAAAAGACACAAGAAGATTGAAACTCAATTGGAATACTTTCCATGCATCTATTAATCGCCAATGTGTGTACATTTATAATACATCCTCAATGGAGAAATTTGTGAGCCTTAGGAGACATTTGGAATCCACACATATGGCAAGCCTATCTTGGAAGATTCACTCAACTAGACATTAGATATAGTTGCAAATCCGATGAAATGGGAATCTAAGCAGTTAATTGATGGTAGGTGGTTTGGAGGGCGCATTAGTGATTTAATTGACTGTTGGTCGACCAAAAGGGTGCATTAGGGAGTTAAGGGATAAAATATAGCAAAGAGAAAATCTTAGGAGGGCGAATGAGTGAGTTAACTACAAGTAGTATTCAGTGATGAAATCAAGGAAGGTGCTCAGGATCCCTAAATTTAAGGAGGCCCCTAAAATTTAAGAAAATGACTCAACATATCCAAAAAATCATGCATCAATGGATAATGAGGCTAAAGATGACAAATCAATAGCTAGTGATAATCACAATGATGATAAGTATGCACTAGGAAGTCAACTAGGGTGTCTATGCACTAGGAAAATAAAAAAAGGTTTTATGGATAATGTCTATATGGGTAATTTATGTTCTAACACCCCCCCTTAAGCTTGACTTTTGTGAGGAAAATCAAAATTAGGGACCTGGTAACAAATACCAAAGGTCACCCTTTACAAAAAAGTTTTTATTTGTCCTTATTAACCGAGGAAAGAAGGAAAACCCAATGGGAACAAAACTCCCCTCAAAAAAGGACATGACACCAAGAAAAAGGTCTTCACAATGTATTATTCTTCACATGAATGAGATGAATATATTGCTTCTTGGTGAAAGACTTGATGAATATGTTATGGATGCCTTGATCATGCACAAATTTTTCAATGCAATGTAGATAAAAAAACAGCATAGTATCCCCTTTGAACTCATCTTTTGTTGATGGAGGAGCATCAAATGAATGCTTCTTGATGTGAACAAATAAAAAATCAGATATGAAAACATAATCAAATATGGACAAGAGATGTGTTCACTCTCCTATATAAAATGCATAAATGAACTCATCATAATCAGTGAACTTCACAATGGAGCTTATGAGGCTCTGAAAAAATAAAATATGAATCATATGTAGAAGCAAACATCAATGGTGAAGTGTCTCCTTGAGCGAGTAGGATCATAGAAAGAAAATATTGTGCAACAAAATTATACTAATTGTTGAGTACTGAACCTACAGGGTCTTTAGATTGTGTAACCTTGAACTTCGAACCAAAGCAGGTGATATCGGGTCCAAACATGTGGAATATCAGTCCAAACAGATCCAATGTGATGGAAACCCATGTTGGCAGGGGGTTTGATGGGGAAAGATTGCGGTACCGCTGACGCTGCGACACACCAGAGGAGGGCATGAAAGGAGTACTTTGTGCCAAAGAATACCGCAGTTGGCGGGTTTTGGGTCACTTGGACCATACATTATGTAATAGTGAGTCAGTATACCGCAGTATGTGGGTTTTTGGGGTCATTTGGACCAAGTCAGTTAGATATTGGGTCAATTGTCCATAGTGTCGGTTAGGGATTCAGTTGTAAGTGGAAAAGGATTGTAATGGCGGAAGCCTATAAATAGATAAGAGTTGTAAGTGTTAGAGGAGAGGCATGCATGAGATGAGGAAGACAAATTGGATGCGAGATATGTGGTTTTGCTAGTGTATGATCGCGACAGTAATATAATGATGTTTTGGTACAAACTTTGTGCAATGTTGCGATGTATGAATGTTGTTTAATGCAATGTCTGCTTATTGTTGCTATGATGATAATGCTATGAGTAAGTAGTATGTTCTATGTAGAATGTGATGATAAATTATACGATTAAGTAAATGATATAACTCCTTGAATGCTGTGATAAAGTGATATGTTATAACTCTTTGCCGAATGTCTAACATTTCTGGTTAAAGTACTGTAATAGAGTCAATCCATGCAGCCACAACTTTCCTCCTCCCTCGGCGGAAACATTGTTCTGTCTGCTCTTCCTGGACGCCTCAGGTGAGACCTCATCTGCTCTGCGGGTGTTGCTGGGTGCGCTCAAACCTGCTCGGGCCGGTGCCCAGGGAGACTGCGGTATGCATCGACAGTGAGGCGAACCCCTGTTGACTGAGGTCGTGTTAGTCAACACAACTACTGAAAGATATGAAAAAATAGAATACAACTGAAACAAGTGACATCGTTTCAGAAACCATTGGTTTTTCAATTGACACTCTTGGGGGTTGAGGAGTCTTTTCTGAATGTAATGGTGGGAAGGATGAATGTGTGGGACATACAACCTGCTTATCAAATTTTGAATCATATCGAGATATCTAATATGAATGATTCTAATGGAATTGAAAATATCTTTTGGAAGGAAAGTCATAAACATGTGAAAAAACACAAGGATTGAGAGGTGTTTTCAGTGGACTAACTAGAGATTATTCCAAGGAATGGAAAGAGATTTTTTATTTTGATATATCAGAATGTGCATCTAAATCATAAATATCATAAGAATAAAAATGTGGTTTGAATTGAGCACATAAAGAATAAAAATGATTACCTTAGTGAGTAGCACTAAGACAATGTTCTGGGTGATCAATAAGCTTTTATGTTTCTTTCTTTCTTGTGAGATTGGGAACATCAATGTTATGAATTTCGAGAAATTGAGTCATGATGTCTAAATTCTTATTCATACAATATTTCTCATAATGGAAACCTTTGCTTCCATAAGAACACTTGGATCCCCCTTTCTTCTTCTTCTTCTTCTTGGAATTGAAACCTTCATCAGTTGAATTGGAACCCTCATCACTTGACAACTTCTTCTCTTTCAATTTTTGCTTTCCTTTAGCATTCTTGGATCCATAAGATGCAAGTGCAAGGTACTTGGAGTATTTTAAATCTCCCATATGAATGAAATTGTCTTGCTCTTTGGTAAGATACTCTATGAATGTGCTTAAGGATGACAGTTTCCAATTCATAACTTCTTGCTTGGTTGCATAGAATGTTGATACAAATACTGAGAACTCGGTACCCAGATTCGAGAGGATGGAATGAATGATTTTTTATTCTTTCTTCTCAATCCCACATTGCTTGAGTTAAAGCACTAGTGATTTGAACTTTTAGATGACATCTTGCATAGTGTCGAAACTACTTGGACTTAATGAAGATCAACTCATTCTCCAATATATGACCTATTATCTCATCTTTCTTTCCAAAGAGGGACTCAAGCTTGGTCCACACATTATTTGGGTTTGTTAAACCATCAAGATGAAACATAATATCTTGGGAGATGTTGAGACAAAGAAAACCATAAGCTTCATCTAATCTGTTAAACCACTTAGCTTTCTCAACAATAGCATTAGGTTCATTTTCTAGCACCATGTTGACTCTGTAGAGATCCTTACTTCGAAGTAGGATTCAAGATCATGGCTTGAATTTGATCCATGATTTGATAATGCGCTTCTGGTGACACAATAACCTGCAAAAAAGTGTAAAAAGCACTCTGAAAACACTCTCGAAGATTTTTTTTTATCATCAAACTCAATATCTACTTCGACACTGAGCACATTTGGGAGTCTGTGTAACATCCCAAGAGTTTTACCCCTATGTAAATAAGTCAAAAGAATTGGATATAATTATTTTCTGAGACTTGGATCTATGAATGATGCAAGGCATCATGGGCAAATAACACTTTATGGGATTAAAGTGATTGTTTCTTTTTAAAATATTATACCTACTTGCTATAGGACAACTTGTTGAAAATAGAGACCAAGCTTACTAGGGAATTATGACTTGAGTGAGTAATTAAATTTAAATAAGGGAAAAGATAAAATAAGATGAGAAAAATAATAATTGTGAATTTCAAGAATTGTGAGGAATTAAAACAAACCCTAACTACTCCTCCTAATCAAGAAAAGATAAAAAGGGAAGGAAAGAAAGGGCGAAGCTGCTCTTACTTCTTTTCTCTCAAGATTTTCTAATGCTGCTAACTTTTCCCGAAACCAAAAAGAGAGAGGAAATCCATTTGTATAAAAATGGATAAAGAAGTTAAGAATGAACATGAGATAGTGGAGATTGCAAAGGCAAGTCTACCCATTGCCATAACATAGGTCCAACCTAGTTTTCTTATTGAGCACTTAGTGTATTTGGTCCAATCTTGTGAGATTTGGAGTGTGCATTCCGAGAAAGAGAAGAAAAGTTTTGCAGAAACCAGAGAACAGATTAAAGTGGTCCTATTGGCAGGTCAACTTAAGAAAGAAATTCATATCAACTAACGTCCTAAGTATTATTTTTCTAGTAAGCTTGGTCTGGCTTGGGGGTGATCTCTGCAAAGTTGAGGTTATGAACTACTACAAAAATCTATGGTAGGGTGGAATAGGATTGTTCCATAACAAGCTGGCATAAAAGAAGTACCGATAAGTTTTATTTATAGTTTTGTTATTAAATTCAAATTTTATTACCTTTGTACTGATATAATGTAAGACCATTGATATTGGTTGAATGAACTAGGGTTTAGAATATTTTGTTATGAGTCTTTCTATTTGAGTTTTAATATTACTGTTATGATGTTGTGTATATTTCTATATATGGATTAAATAGATCACCGGTAGTATGCATCAAGAGCACACTGATATTAGTCTTTTTATTATGTTTCAATTGAGAATTTGTTTTATACAATAGTATATTTATGTTCTTCGCATTCAAAAGTGGAGGGTTAATTTTTATACTTAACTCATAGACTTATATAGAACTATTTTAATTGTCTTTTAGAAGAAAGTAGTTCAATTTTACAAACCTATGTTATTCAAAGAAACATATGATTGTTCTTTATTGAAAATTAGATTTGATATTATTACTATTGATTGTGACAGTTAGTGGAATGATTTCGTTAACTAGTATAAGACCAAATAGAAATTCTAAACTGTTATTATTAACCAGCTTTGTATAAACTTGTGTTTTTAATATAAAGATACGCTTTAAAGATTTAGAATTTATTTAAGTATTTAGAATTTATTTAAGTAATAATATAAATAATAATAGTTTAAATAAGGAGACAACTCCTTTATTAAACCTTAACCGTGATAGGGTAAGGAATTATCCCGTGGCATTGCCACAGAACCCTATGTGCACAAGAGGGTTAAAGGCCATAAACAATAGAAATATTAAATAAACAATAAGTTAAACTCACCGCAGGTCCCTTGCTAGGGATTCACTAACACTAGATAACATATTAGTCCCATCATACTAATGCAAAGAAGTAATAATACAATGATACATGAGTATCATAAAATCGTTTTTAAAACAAATTCAAAGGAAGAGGTCGCGAATTCACATATATATTGAAACTATATTAAACGAGAATATTCAACGGAGATTATTTAACCAAATGCAAGCATAAGATCAAGGCCGCTTGAGGGCCATTCCAATCATAAAAAAAATGAATAAGCTAAACCAATACATGAATTTATGCAGAAACAGAGTAATTGTTAAAGCGCTAACCATAAGCTTGACAGTGGAATAGATAAATACTATTGATCCTAAATAATAAAGGTCTTGGCCTGTGAGATATAGGTATTAACCCCGTTATTATTCTGGTTAATGTAGTAGCTAGGGAATCAACCTTGCGAATCGAACCATAATTATGTTTGTTAATCAATATATGCGTTAGAATGTAGTGCTAAGAGATCCATCCTTCACGTGGCTTCATAGCTACCAAGAAGATTAAAACAAAACGTATGCAATAATTAAAAATAATCAAGCCTAAGTTTAGGTGATAAGGCAATCAACTCAGGTGTGGAAGTGTACATGAATAAATGTTATGCTTAAACGTGAATGAACTATATGCTCGTGAGGTAGCCACATGTCCCCGCTAACCATTAAACAAATCAATGGGGAGACAAGAGATTAATAGTTAGACCTTTAAATATATGGTAACAAGATCCCACTCATGCTATGATAATCATTTTAATTCTAGTTAAGCTAGCATCTGCCTTATTGAACTAATGCATGAAGAGATATTAATAGTTCATGTATTATGATGGCATTCATAGCATTGTTAAACACACATGTATACACCGTAACAATAAGTTGAGGTTAATATCATAAGATATTAATAAATGGTTTTAATATACAATGTTAGGATTTTTAATTAAGTCCTTCAATAGGATATCTATGGTTATAGGGATAATGATCTTGTAATATATATATATATATAGGCTCTGAGTGTAATATAAATAATGAGAACTCTAAAAGAGTTCACCAACATGTCTATCATAGAAGTAAAATATAGACAACTATAGAATAAAATTGTCAAGATCGAGGTTCTTCCTACAGTCATACGTTTTAATATTTCATGATTATGATGGACATTAAATTGAATGACAATTTATAATTTTTATAAAAAAATAATTTTGTATGTGTAATTTGGAGTAATAATTTCAGTTGTTACAATTGGTATCAGAGCCTAGGTTACAACACTGTGCAACCTATGGGTTTTCCCATTTATGTTGTAGTTCTATTTTTTTTTTATTTTTGCACAATAAGGTAGTCGATGAATTTTCCTAATGCAACACAACTAGATATGCTTTCCCAATTAGGAAATCAGAACACAATATTAGGACAACTTTTCAATATGATATTAAGAACAACAAGGGATAGTGTTGAATTCGAAAGGGATCGGGAAGCCATAGAAAGAGAAGAGGAATTGAGAGATCAATTACAAAACCAAAGGTAATTGCATTAAAAATATTTTAAAAAAAATGAATGCAGAAAGAAATTCCAATTCCATCCAACAAGGACATCTAGACCTACCCCAATAGGAAGGGGAAATCCGGGTTAATCTAAATGGTGAGTAGCAAACTGTTACACCCTCAGAATTTTTTTTTTTTAAACAGAAATAGGTGATCGATTTATATAAACAAAGGCTGTGCACAGTTCATTACAAAAAACAAAAGCCAGCACTCTGCATCAAAGGAGGGAAAATTGCAGAGGCTTATAGAGTTCTTTTCCTGGAGTTCTATGCTTCCTCACTTCCTATAAACTCGATTTTTGTTGTTGGGATAAACCCTTACAAATTGATTGCATAATTTTAAACAAAAAAACATTCAAAATAGGAGCATCTAAGAGAACCTGGAGGCAAGGAAAGAAGTGACGGCCATCAACTGAAATTCTGCTGCTGAACTGAAGCCGCGTCTACCATCTCCTGATTTACAGTTGGGGCCTCCTGCATAAAGCTACAATGAGTTTTGTAGGCAAAGGAAGAGGTGTCTGCTTTGATGCTGTCAACTTTCCCCATCAACTCAATAATATTTCTTTCCATGTCCTCCATGCGCGATTCCAGACAAGAGAGCCGAGCGTGGATATATCTGTCTTCCATAGCTAACTTGTCGATTTGGTTTGCAGTGGTGCAGACTGCTAAATATGTTGCAGTGGTGCAAACTGCTGAATATGTCCTGGAGAGATATGTTTTGATCTCGGAAGAAAGTTGGCTCAGCGTGGCTATGGCATGTCTGACGCCTTCCATATTGCAAGCTAACACACCCTCAGAATTTTTAACAACTATGCAAAGTCTAAAATCTGAACTACATAGTTTTAAGGTAGATAATTTAAAGGAAATATAAGAGCAACAAGAATTAAATGCATTTTTGCTACAGAACTTAACTGAGATTAAGTATAACCCATCACACACCTATAGTAATATAAATGGAGGATATCCTATTAAGCAAGAAAAAGGTAAGAGAAAGCAAAAATATGAATCAACATCCTCTTATAAATCAGAGAGAAGCAGCTACAACACTAGCTTTTTTTATTCCTCATCTCCACCCCAGTACAAAAAAAAGTCTAAGCACTCACATAGTTCATAATTAAAGGGAGAATTTAAAAATATTAAGGCACCCATATTTGATGGTGAATAGGATTTGGGTGAGAAAGTTGAAGAATGGTTTCTTGGTATGCCCAAGTACTTTCATGTTTATGCCTACTCAAGTGAAATAAAGTCTCGTTTAACATTTTATAATCTTAATGGAAAGGTTGCACGTTGGTGGAGGGATTTAAGACTCACCAACAGAATAAAGGAAGGTCATATTGAATGGTTGGAATTTAAAGACTGTTCAAGGAAAAATATCTTTCAGAAAGGTTTTATGACAATAAAATCAAGGAGTTTCATGAGATGAAAATGGGTTCCATGATGATGGATGTATTAATTAAAAAATTCCTAGAATTTCTGCACTATGTACCCTATTAAAAAGAAGAGAAAATTAAAATTCAAAGGCCCCTAAGTTGTTTTCAAGCTCATTTTGCGAACAAAATAGAATTTTATGCCCCTAAAACTTTCGATGAAGTCTTATATAAGGCTAAATTATGGTATGAGAATAGTCAAAGAAGAGCATAACATAAAGAAAGAGCTCGAAGTATTAAAATAACATTTTCATAATGAAGAAAAAAGGGGTACAAACCAACTACTTATCGAAACCAGAGCAACATATTTCCAATGAATAAAAAAATTTCAGAATACAAAAAATGTTACTAAGCCATTCCAGCCCAAAGTGGTACTAAACCATCCCCTTACTCAGGAAACAAAATAGTACCTGGAACAATGCAGTGTTGGGAATGTCAAGGACCTCATTTCCTTTGAGATTGTCCTAATAAGAATGGAAAAGTTTTAAATAATTTGCAAGAAGAACCTACATTCAATGACATGGAAAGAACTTATCAGTGCATTCTATTTCTATTTTGATTGATCCGGGTGCAATTACATATCCCCAAACATAGTGGAAAAATGTGGTTTGCGGAAAAACAAACACACTAAACCATGGTTGGTACAATTAGCTACTGGTACTAAAAGAAGAATTTATGAACTAATTAAGGGCCGTTTATTGAATTTAAAAGGTTTGAATACCACGACATATTTTAACATTTTACCCCTTGGTTCTTATGATGTTTTGATTGGGATGGATTGGTTAGAGAGGCATCATGCAATCCTAAATTGTTTAGAGAAGACTGTTACTTATATTGATGATTTAGGAAATCCCATTTTGGTAAAGGTTAAACCTAGAAAGAACTCTCTACGACAAATTTCTGCATTACAAATTAAAAGAAATTTGTGGAAAGATTGTAAACTGTATGCAGTAAGCATCCAAAATTGTAAAGATGAAACACAACAAAAAATAGAGGATTTTCCTATTTTAAAAAAATTTCAAGATGTATTTCTGGATGAAATACCGGGGATGCCACCTAAAAGGGATCTAGATTTATTTATAAACTTGGTTGCGGGGGAAATACCTGTTTCAATGGCACCCTACCAAATGAGTACCCCAGAATTAGTAGAAATCAAAATTCAGCTACTAGACTTGCTTGATAAAAGGTACATTAGGCCAAGTGTATCACCCTGGAGAGCACCTATCCTTTTTGTGAAAAATAAATATGGAACTATGCGGATGTGCATTGATTACCGTCAACTTAACAAATTGACTGTTAAAAATAAATATCCGCTACCTAGAATTGATGACTTGTTTGATCAAGTCGAGGAAGAAAAATTCTTCTCCAACACTGACTTAAGATTAGGATATCACTAGGTGAGGATTCGAGAGGAAGACATGTGTAAAATTGCTTTCATAACTACGTATGGACACTATGAGTTTGTGGTGATGCCTTTTGGCTTGACAAATGCACCTGCAACTTTGATGTGCATGATGGATAGTATCTTGAACCAATACTTAGATAAAAAAAATTCTTGTCTTTATTGATGACATTTTTATTTATTCAAATAATGAACAAGAACATGAAGGTCATTTAAGGATAATATTGCAAACCTTATGAAAACACCAGCTTTATGCCAAGTTCTCTAAATGTGACTTTTTCAAAAAGGAAATTTAGTACCTTGGGCAAATTATATTTGAAAAAGGTATAGCATTATACCTATAAAAGATCAAGGAAATAATGGATTGGCCTACTCTGCAAAATGTTTCAAATGTAAGGTCCTTTATGGGATTAACATGATACTACAAAAAATTTATAGAAAAATTTTCTAAGATAGCCTACCCTATCACTTCCCTATAAAAGAGAGAAGTTAAATTCATTTGGAATGATAAGTGTGAGGCTAGTTTTCAGAAGCTTAAGGAATTGTTAACAAATGCATCGGTATTGAAAATTGTTGACCTAGATAAAGATTTCATCATTTGCACATATGCATGCAAGGAAGGATTTGGAGGTGTCTTGTTACAAGATGACCATGTTCCTGCTTATGAATCATACAAACTTAAGGACTCTGAGCGAAACTATGCTACACATGACCTTGAACTAACTGCAATCATGCATTCCTTAAGAATGTGGATGCATTACCTCATGGGAAAGAAATTTATGTTGAAAAATAATAATATGAGCTTGAAATCTATCTTTGAACAACCTAACTTAAATGCCAGGAAAGCACGTTGGTTAGCCTTTATCAATGAATATGATTTTGAGGTAAAGCATATAAAAGGTAAATAAAATAAAGTAGTAGATGCCATGAATAAGCGAGTACATTTACTTTATGAAATTTCCTTAAGTAAAGCAGAAGAAAATTTAAAAGAGGAAATCATGACAACACTGAAAAATGATCCATTTTATGCTGAAATTAATGAAAAATTGCAGAAAAATGGTTTGGAACAACAACACGAAGGTTATAATATTGATGAAAAAGGATTCCTTTGGTCAAAAGGAAGGTTGTACATTCCTGAAACTACAAATATCAGACATCAATTCTTGACATAATTTCACAAAAATCCCTATTCTGGGCATCTTAGTTATCAGAAAATGATAACAACAATTAAAAAGCATTACTTTTGGCCTTAAATGAGAGTAGGCATAGAAGATTATATAGAAAGGTGTTTAGAGTGTCAACAAATAAAAACTGGACACCAACATTCTACTGGTTTACTACAGCCCCTACCTATACCTGGATGGAAATGGGATGTAATCATTATGGATTTTATCACGGGTCTACCTAAAAGAAAAAAGAAAAATGATTCCATAATGGTAGTTGTGGATAAGTTATCAAAATTTGCACATTTTATTCTAGTGAAGTCAACATACAAAGATGTTAACATCGCTGAATTATTCTTATGAGAAATTTCTAGGTTGCATGGGATTCCGAAAGAAATTATATCATATAGGAATTCCAAATTCACAGTTAACTTTTGGAGAGCTTTTTTTTCTAGTTTAAACACCCAGTTGAATTTTAGTACTTCATATGATCCACAAAAAGATGGACAAATAGAACGTACTAATTAAATCCTTTAAGACATGTCGAGGATGTATGTTATGCAGAATCCCTCACAATGGGAAGACTATTTTCATTTAGCTGATTTTTCCTATAATAATAGATACCAAACATCTACTGAAATGTCTCCCTTTGAGATTTTATATGGCAAAATGTGTAGAGCACCGGTCACATGGGATGATCCAATGGCTAGATTGATGCTAGGACCATATCTACTAAATGGCTGGAAACAATTAGTAGACAAGGTCAAACAGAATTTGAAAGAAGCCCAAGATCGACAAAAAAATTATGTAGATAAGTTTCACAAGGATAAAGAGTATGAGGTGGGTGATCATGTATACTTGAAGGTCAAAGTGAGGAGAAACACTCTCAAGTTGGGAAAGTGCAACAAATTGGCCCCAAGATACTATGGACCGTTTGAGATCCTAACAAGGATAGGCCCTGCTGCTTATCAGTTGGCCCTACCAGCTCATGTTAAAATCCACAATGTGTTTCATGTATCTCTTTTAAATAAATATGTTTATGATCCTAAACATGAACTATTGACTGGAACTTATTGTAGGTAGAACCAGAGGGGGAATTCATGCCATAACCACAATGCATATTGGACCAGAGGGACACATGCCTCAGGAATAGAACTATCACTTAAGTGAAGGTGCAATGGAAGCACTATAGACCTAAAGAATATACTTGGGAAAAGGAAGAGGCTATGAGAGAAGCCTATCCTTTCATGTTTGAAAATAATAACACGAGGAGAGTGTTTATTTAAGGGGGGTGGAATGTAACATCCTAAGAGTTTTACCCCTATGTAAATAAGTCAAAATATGGATATAATTATGGTATGATACTTGGATCTATGAATGATGCAAGTAATCATGGACAAATAACACTCTATGTGATTGACGTGATTGCTTATTTTTAAAATATTCTACCTACTTCCTATGGGACAACTTGTTGAAAAGAGAGACTAAGCTTACTAGGGAATTATGAATTGAGTGAGTAATTAAATTTAAATAAGGGAACAAATAAATAAGATGAGAAAAATAATAATTATGAATTTCAAGAATTGTGAGGAATTAAAATAAACCCTAACTACTCCAAATCAAGAAAAGATAAAAAGGGAAAGAAAGAAAGGGGGAGGCTGCTCTTACTTATTTTCTCTCAATATTTTCTAATGCTGCTAACTTTTCCTAAAGCCAAAAAGAGAGAGGAGATCCATTTCTATAAAAATGGATAAATAAGTTAAGAATGAACAGTATATAAGGGATATTGCAGAGGCAAGTCTTCCCATTGCCATCGTACATGTCCATCCTAGTTTCCTTATTGAGCGCTCAATGTATTTGGTGCAAGCTTATGAGATTTGGAGTGTTCACTCCTTGAAAGAGAAGAAAGGTTTTGAAGGAACTAGAGAACCGATTAAAATGATTATATGGGCAAGTCTACTTAAGAAATAAATTAATATCAAATAACCTTAAGTCTTAGTTTTCTAGTAAGTTTGGTATGCCTCGGGGGTGATCTCTGCAAAGGTTGAGACGTTATGAACTGCTGCAAAAATCTATGGTAGGGTGGAACAAGCTTGTTCCATAGCAAGTTGGCATAAAAGTACAGATAAGTTGTATTTATAGTTTTGTTATTAAATTCTAGTTTTATTACCTTTGTACTAATATAATGTAAGACCGTTGATATTGGTTGAATGAACTAAGGTTTATAGTATTTTGTTATTATTCTCTCTATTTGAGTTTTAATATTACCATTCTAATCTTGTGTATATATTTATATATTGATTAAATAGATCAGGGGTTGTATGCATCAAGAACAAGATGATATTAGTATTTTTATTATGTTTTAATTGAGAATTTGTTTTATACAATAGTATATTTATGTTCTTCACATTCAAAAGTTGGCGGTTAATTTTTATACTTCGCTCATAGACTTATACAGAACTATTTAATAGTATTTTATTTTCAAGAAAGTAGTTCATGTTTAAAAACCTATGATATTCAAAGAAAAATATGATTTTTCTTTATTGAAAATTAGACCTGATATTATTACTATTGACTGTGACAGTTAATGGAATGATTTCATTAACTGGTATAAGACCAAATAGAAATTCTGAAATGTTATTATTAATCAGCTTTGTATAAACTTGTGTTTTTAATATAAATAGATTCTTTAATCTTTAGAATTTATTTAAGTAATAATACAAATAATACTTAGTTTAAAAAAGGATAAAACTCATGTATTAAACCCCAACCACGATAGGGTAAGGGATAAACCCTTGGAATGGCACGGGAGGGTTAAAGGCCATAAAAAAATATAAATATTAATTATATAATAAGTTAAAATAACCACAAGTCCCTTGCTATGGATTTGCTAACACTATAACATAGTAATCCCATCATACTAATGCAAAGAATAAATAATACGATGATACAGGAGTATCATAAAATTGTTTTTAAAACAAATTCAAAGGAAGAGGTAGAGACTTCACATAGATATTGAAACTAGATTAAACAAGAATATTGAACATATATTATTTAAACAAATGAAAGCATAATATTAGGGCCCTTGAGGGCCATGAAAATCATAAGCAAAAAACAAATAAGCTAAACAAATACATGCGTTTATGCAAAAGCATAGTAATTGTTAAATCATTAACCATCATCTTGACACTGGCATAGATCAATAAAATGTACCCTAAATAAAAAAGGGCTCGTCCTGTGACTTATAGGTGAGAATATGCATTTTGGATTTTATTATAATCATGAAAAATAAGCAATACAAAACTGTAAAACAAAAATGAGCTCCCATGCTCAGCCAATTTAAAATACTTATAAATAATAAGCACGAATCGAGTCTATCAAAAGCATAGAATGAACGTTACATTAAAACATATATTAACCATGCATGCGAGCATCTCCAGGTAAGAGGATATTTTCCCATGAGTCATAAACGATCTATAAGCTCAGGATTAAATAACGATGGCATTGTAAATACAAAAGTCTATATGAAAATGCTTAAAGAGAACGATAGCTCTATCTAAAATTTAAGTTAAACAATTTGTGGATTTTCATTATATGCCCAAGCTTAAAGGAAGAAAAATAGAACCCGGTGGGCAATACATTAAACGTGTAATATACCTAATTTGGAAAATTACTCAATTTTGTCCAATTTTGAACCTTGGACTACTAAAACCCAAATTATCCCAAATTCCCACAAATGATTTCGAATTCTGTATGAAGGGAATTGAGAGGTATAAATACATCCTAATTCAGCTCAAATATACTTATACATTCATTAGAAACTTTCAGGGTTCACAATTCTCAAGGAGGAAGGAAGGGGAATAAAACTAGTTGAATTGGATAATGGAAAACTCCACTAGACTAGTACCTTTTTTACCTTCCAAACATTGTACGGTATTCCCTATTTTATGATATGAGACTTGGTTCTGTTATAGGACCTAAATGGAAACACATATGAATAAATAACTCGGGTTTTAGGGTCTGCTATACCTTCCAAAAAATAGCAGGTTGTTTGACATAGAAATTGTGGGAAAATGGTCAACAAAGGACATAAGTTTACGACACAATATTTAGTAAAAATTCAAGGGTATGCACACAAAATTTTGGTAATACATTTTAATCCATATGATCTCTAACATGATTTAAAACTCAAAAAAATTCTGATATTAAACAGATACAAATTAATTCCAAAACACCATGATCCGAATTTTAGGGGGCATATGGTCTAAATTCGGATGTATAAGCCATAAAAACATTAAATGGAGAGGCCACCCTCTCTCATTTATCATAAAAGCATTAAATGGAGAGGCCACCCTCTCATATCCATGGTATTTGGTAGCACATGGTTTTGGCCCATAGTATGGCCTCAAGACACATTGTAATAAATGTTATATAAAGGCCTAGTAAGCCTTCTCATGACAACAAGTTACTCATTTGGTTTCTCTCATATTTTCTATTGTTCATTGTGAGATTAATTAGATCTGAGTGACTTATTGGTAATTAGTTTCAGAGGTGGGGCTCCTCTTTGAGCTTCACCTCCCATTCACTTCATATGTTTTTGTTCATGCTTATTCTCACGCAAGATTAGTGTTTTTCATGTGAATTTTATTACAGATTTGCATGCTTAATCTCCTCCTCTCTTGACATTCACGCCTTCCGGTTCCAGCTCCCAAGATCTGGATCAGTGGTATCAGAGCGGGTATGCTCTCCATCGGGACAAGATTTTGAATCATGATGCGGGTTCAACGGAGGTTCCACAACCTCTACAACAACCCATGCTTCTCTACAAACTCTTGGCATCTATATACTCAACACTCTCACATTCAGCAAACTTTGAACATGTTCCATGGACTGCACAGGATGTTTTAGAGGCTCTATCATAGATATTGAAAAGGTATTTTCGTCATCTCAAATGGGTATTTCACGGAATTTCATTTCGTTTCCCGATTTGTCAGATATGCTTGTTTCAAGTAGCACATGTTTGTGCATAATGCGGCCGGACGTACAACAACTTTAAACAAGTGCTACAGACTCCATAGAATGTCTTAGAGGCTCTACTATAGCTCACTGGAAATCTCTTTCCATCAGCTAAAATGGGCATTTCACATAATTTTATTTCGTCTTCTGGTTTGTGAGATATGTTTGTTTGAAGTAGTACATGTTTGTACACAATGCGGCCGGACATACAACAAATTTAAACAAGTGCTACAGACTCCAAAAACTGTATTAGATGCTCTACCATAGCTCATTGGAAAGCTCCTTCCGTCATCTAAAATGGGTATTTCGTGGTTTTCCATTTGGATTTCTGGTTTGAGAGATTCATTGATTGAAGCAACATATGTCTGCAAAATCGTGTGCGCGCGTCTCTTAAATTTCAACAAACATTTTCTCAATATCTGGGCCACCCCAGAGCAAGTATGTTATATGGATCGAAAGGTCTCTTCGAGATCTCAAATGGGTCTTCAATGGAATTCAATTTTAATACATGCATCAGAAGCTATGAATGGATTTGCAGCAAGACATCAACTGCACCAAAGATCATGAATTTTCATTTTTTTTTAAATCTTAATGTGATCATGGTTATGGTTAACCACACAAACCCTATGGTTCTGGGTCAACCACACAAAACCCATGGTTATGGGGGAAACCACACAAAACCCACATTTACGTATTGTAATCACGGTTATGGGTCAACCACACAAAACTCATGCTTATGGGTTAACCACACAAAACCCATGGTTATGGGTCAACCACACAAAACCCATAGTTAAGTATTGTAATCATGGTTGTCGATCAACCACACAAAACCCACGGTTATGGATTAACCACACAAAACTCTTCTCTTCAATGGAAACAAGCTTGTCATTGTCACCATGGTTATGGGTCAACCACATAAAACCCACGGTTATGGGTCAACCACACGAAACCCATGGTTCTAAGTCAACCACACAAAACTCTTCTCTTCATTGGAATCAAGCTTTCCATTGCCATCATGGTTATGGGTCACCCTTGCAAAACCCACGGTTATGGGTCAACCTCGAAAAACCCACGGTTATGGGTCAACCACACAAAACCCTTCTCTTCATTGGTAACGAGCACATTGTAATCATGGGTCTCTTTTTAGCATGAAATGATGGGGACCATCATTTTCTAAGGGGGGAGGAATGATCCAAATTTTAGGGGGCATATGGTCTAAATTCAGATGTATAAGCCATAAAAACATTAAATGGAGAGGCCACCCTCTCTCATTTATCATAAAAGCATTAAATGGAGAGGCCACCCTCTCATATCCATGGTATTTGGTAGCACATGGTTTTGGCCCATAGTATGGTCTCAAGACACATTGTAATAAATGTTATATAAAGGCCTAGCAAGCCTTCTCATGACAACAAGTTACTCATTTGGTTTCTCTCATATTTTCTATTGTTCATTGTGAGATTAATTATATCTGAGTGACTTATTGGTAATTAGTTTCAGAGGTGGGGCTCCTCTTTGAGCCTCACCTCCCATTCACTTCATATGTTTTTGTTCATGCTTATTTTCACGCAAGATTAGTGTTTTTCATGTGAATTTTATTACAGATTTGCATGCTTAATCTCCTCCTCTCTCGGCATTCAAGCCTTCCGGTTCTCAGCTCCCAAGATCCGGATCACACCATGAGAAGCAAGTGAGGAAACTAGCTCGAATCTTGATATTAGTTGGAAATATTACACGAAATGTTTGGTATTTCAAGCCATGGCTCTCATTGGAAGTTCATTACAATGATATACAACACATAACATGGCCATAGAGTCAAAATATTTGTCTCCAAAAACTATATGCAACTAGGAGTGCACCATCACACTCGTACATGAACATTGAGAGAGTTTTGAGAGAGAGATAGTATATCAACCATGGTCACACAATTAAAAGTGGTTGATCTACACCGATAAAAGTATAGAAACAATATTAATTAATTAATATGGCTTACCAGTGCATATAAAATTCAATAAAGTCTGATTTTTTTGTAATTTTAATTATTGATAAAATGTGTTCATAATGTTTGGAGACTTAATATAGTTTTGTCTTTTTTTATAAAATTGAGAATATCTTAGAACTATTGTGAGGAGTAATTAATTATTATGACTTGGGTTTGATTACAATATATAGGTGAATTTTTTTTATACTTAATTATAAAAAAATAATACTTACACTATTTTATCAAATGACGAATTCTATTGAATCCATAATTTAGAAGTTTTGTTTTTGAAAAATGCTATAATGGTCATAATATATTAATGTTTGTTGAGCACTTTTTACATTGAGTTTGTGTATTTGAAAATACTCTTTGAATTGAATTAATGTACTGGAAAACACCATGTGAGTTTTACCCTGTTTACTAAGAGTGTTTTGAATTTAATTAAATAGCATATTTCTTGAGAAATTTAAAAAAAAATGTAACAAGTGTCTATTAATAGTCAGATTTAATATATCTAACGAAATCAATTAACAATTCCAATATATCTAAGATAATTAGCACAATTTAAAATTGTAACCCAAGAAAAGAATCTTTATTTATTTAATCGATGTCCAACTTAACCAATTCAACATGAAGACCTTGTACTCTATTTGTTACCAACTCCTCTATCAATAACAATAGTTAGTGGGGAATCTCCATCCAACCAAATCCCTTTTAGAAATCGAGGCTTGTGATCCCTCACCAATTAATTCTACGTGAGACCAGGTGAATCCTTACTGTCTTTCCTATCAACCTTTGTACACCAATATCCTCCTCCTCATGCTGCACTCTCAAACAATACAAAACTAACATAAAGAAGCAACAACCCCCAAAAACAACTATCAAGACTCTAGCCTTTTCCTCTTGATCTTGCCCCCTTTTATTACTTAATTTTCAAACTTTTTTTGAATTTCTTAATTGTGCATGGATGACAACAATTTTCATTCATCATTGCACCTAAATTAAATTTGAATTCACATATTCCTTTTTATTTGTATACATTAATTGACCTTTTCACTACTACCATATTCTATTCAAACTTATACTAATGTCTAAGGTTGAATGTTACATTTATCCCTACATTGAAACACCAATTTGAAGTCCTCATCTTCTATGTATGCCTCTTTATATGAATCATGGGTAAAAGGCTCCATGTGCATAAGAGTTTCCAAATATGTAATGTTGGATGTGGGTGGCTTTGAGAGAATGTCTACCAACTTATTAGTGTTTCCTTTCATATACTTTATGATTAGATTAAATTGTTGTAAAAATCCCATCCACTTGTGCTGCCTATTTTGTTGATGCTTACTTTAGGCATGTAAGTAATGCAATGGCTAGTGATCACTATGGATGATGGTCTCTGTTAAGGTTTTCTAGCACTTAATGTTTTTTCAAGGTCTTTAATAGTTGCATGAGATGTGAAATATGTTCTTCCTAGGATAGAACTATAAGCCAATATATCATATAAGTACTGTGAGGAAACTCCAACAATTAAATGATGAAAATGCACGATATATCATAAATAGAAGAACACAGAAGAGATTTATTGATTGCGAGTTACTTCGAGGGGGAAACCTCCTTTGAGAACGCTTAATACAAATAAATCATGTATGCCTTCATTGGCCTCAAGACGTACTTATATAATAAGTCTACGCATCCAATACTATGGATCAATACCATGGAACATATAATACTACAGGACGACTTACAAAGCATATGCGTCAAATACTATGGATCAACACCATGGAACATAGAATACTATGGGATAATACAAACTATGGATCAATACCATGGAACCTATAATACTACAGGACAACTTACAAAGCATATGCATCCAACAAAAATATACTAACAAAGTAAATAGATGGGTTGACATGGGTTCCTAACGTCCCCTCCCCCTTAGAAAAAGCTTTGTAAAGCTTTACATGTGGAAATTTTTGTTGAATCTGAAGGAGTGGTTCCCATGTAGCATCTTATGGTTGCATTTGATGCCACTAAAGTAATACCTCTATGATAGATCGATAGATGACGATTGCTCCTATTGAGGATGGTCTCCGGCTCCAAAGGATGGATCCTTCATTATCCAGTTCTGGTAAAATAGTTTTTCCTCTAATGTTGGTGCCAAGAACTTTCTTTAGATAAGAGACATGAAATACTATATGAATGCGGGAAGAAGGAGGAAGTTCCAATTTATAAGTAATGGACCCAATCTTATGAAGAAATTTATATGGCCCATAGAACTTTGGAGCGAACATATGACGCCTTTTGAGTTTCAGGGAGGATTGCTTGTAAGGATGTAGACAAAGAAAAACCATATTACTTGCTTTAAAAGTATGCTTAGAACAGTGTTGATCGGCTTGTTGTTTCATTAGATTTCTTCCCATGTGAAGATTGTCCTGCAAAATGCAAAGAATCTGATCATGGTTTTGAAGAGTCGTGTCAACTTCCTGAACTGGTGAACTACTGGGGGTGTATGGAAGAAGAAATAGCAGTTCCTAACCATAAACTGCTTCATATGTAATCATTTTAGATGCAATGTGGTAGGAGCTATTGTTCCACCATTCAGCGAGAGGGAGACACTTTTCCCACTAAAGTTGTTGTTCGGAGGTGAAGCAATGAAGATAAGTTTCCAAACATTTATTGATAATTTCAGTCTAACCATATGTTTGTGGGTGATACTCTAAACTCATATTCAGTTTGGTGTCAGTGTGGAGAAATAGTTCTGGCCAAAAATGACTGGTGAAAGTTGCATCGCGATCCGAGACAATGGAAGAAGGGATTCCATGAAGACGGAAGATCTGGTGCAGTAAAATTTGTGCGACTAAGGAGGCAGTATAGGGATGGTTGAGGGAAAAAACTGACTATATTTGGAGGGGTGATCAACCACAACCAAAATCACTGTCTTCCCTCCATATTTAGGGATCCCTTCAATGAAATCCATAGAAATATATGCCCAAATACATGTAGGGATGGAAAGGGTCAGAGTAATCCCGAAAGGAGTGTTGTTTCACCCTTGTTGCGCTGGAAGGTATCACATTCAGCCACCATCTGTTGAATTTTCCTTTTCATTCCCTACCAAAAGAAGTTACGTTGTGCCCACTCATACGTTTTGAGGAACCTGGAGTGCCCGACCGATGGAGAAGCATGGAGTTCATAGAAGACAACCTCTTGAAGATCTGTGCTAAGGGGAAGTACCAGAATACCCTTGTATCTCAGGGAAGTACCAACCCAAGAGTAATGCGGTACAACAGAAGGGCTTTTGGACAACTGTTGGATGATTTGAGATAATGAGGATTCATTGACATATCCCTATTGAACATATTGCAACCAATTTGGAGCAGGCATAGAAATAGCTGAAAGAGAAACTGGGTCATCAAATGTGCGAGAAAGAGCATCCGCCACAAGATTGTCCTTACCCTAAATGATCTCATAGTCATAAACCATGAGTTTGCTAACCCATTTCCGGTGTGATGGGGAGGAGACCCGTTGTTCCGGGAAATATTTCAGACTTTTGTCATCAATCTTGATGGATAAATGACTCCCTAATAGTTATGGCTGCCACTTCTGTACTGCATGCAAAATAGCCATCATTTACTTCTCATATGTAGAGGCAGATAAATTCTTACCGGAAAGGGCTCTTGAAGGTGGCAATCCCACTAGTTCAGCAAAGACACCTGCATATCTATCCAAAAAAATTTGTAGATCCAAAGGAGTAGTGGAGACCATTGATGGGTGCATCTGAATGGAATGGAGTTGAGTGATGACACCATGTGAATTCTTCTTAAGCATTTTTCCATGTGATGTGAACTAGTGATGCCGAGAGACCATGATTGTAAGCCCGTCAATGTGTGTTTTTTCCCATTGACTGAAAACTGCATCCAAAGTTCAACAAAATCCCATATGATGGGGCCAAGTGTGCGTAACCATTGAGCGCCCAAAACCACATCACATCTTCCTAAGGCCAAGGAAAACATGTCAGAGCGCGGGTTATAATCTCCCATAGATATATGCACATTGTTACACTTACCCTTGCAAGGTAAGGTTCCCCCATTGAAAATCATGACTTCAAAGTTGGAGCAAGGATGGAAAAAACAATCATCCTATTTGGAAATCCAAGGGTCAATGAAGTTATGAGTGCTACCAGAATCAATGAGTATTGTAAGAGGGAGCTTCTTGAAGTAACCCATGACCCGCATTGTTTGTGGGGTGGTGACTCCAGCTAAATCATGGAGAGATATCTCTGGTTGTTCATCCTGAGACGGAGGGTCAATAGGTGGCTTCTGAATGTCAACCTGATCATATATTGTATCCGCAGCTTCTTCACCAATTTTAGAGGCAGGCAGAGAAATCACATCCAAGGGATGGAGCTTTTTCTCAACACATCTATGTCCTCGAGTGAATTTCTCATCACAATTATAACAAATCCCTTTTTCTCTACGTTCCTGCATCTCTGCTTTAGACAAATGCTTGATAGGATTTGGTCGAGGAGCTAGCGTGATGGGAGGTCATTGGGAAACCCTTTTTTTGAATGCAACAAAAGTGGATTTGGAGCATTGTTGGGATGCGATCTTGTCCTCTACCAACTTATCCAACCCTAGTACTTCCATCATTGTGTTGGGATAGAAAATTTTAACCTCAAATCAGATTGCATCTTTCAGACCACTAACAAAACAACTCCTGTAGAATTCATCAGACAATCCTTCTGTGTGATTGGCTAGTTTCTCAAATTCGGTATGATACTCTCTCACAGTGCTAATTTGGCGGAGTTTAGTGAGTGCTCACGTGAAGTCATAAAAAGTACTAGGACCAAATCGTTGCAAAAGGTGTTGGCAAAAATCCAGTCCATCTTGGCTTTGCATTAGCCTTGATGTACCAACGAAACCATTGAAGGGATTCATGTTCCAAATGAAAGGATGCAAGTGGAACTTTGTTTACATCAAAAGTATTATGCACACTGAAATATTGTTCTGCCTGGTATATCCATCCAGTCGGATCATCACCATTGAAGTGAGGAAAATCAAGCTTCGGACCATGAAAATTGCTGGAAGAAGAGAACCCAGTGTCTGCAGAAGAATCTGGTTGTTGTCTATTGTTCATGGCTGAAGGCTGAAGATGGAGGCCGAGAATTTTTTCTCCCAGATCTTGAAGTTTGTTCTTAAGGGCTACAAGTTCTTCCTCCATCTTTTTTTCTCCTGCGTAGGTGACAACCGTAACCAGGATTTTTTTTATTTTTTTTGTTAATGGGTAGAAAAACAAAATCATAAACTTATTTAGTAAATGAAAATTTTGATTTGGTAAAAACTCTTATGGTTAATTGGGGTTTGACTAGGTTTTGGACACTTTCGAATGGACAGGAAAGTAGAAAATGAGAATTTCAGAAGCAGGGTGAAGGAATGGGAAAAATTTTCAAAGAGGGACAAAGAAGCAGAAATAAGAAATGAACATTGTTGAAAAATTTGAAGGCGATTGGGTAAAAAATGAAGAAGTTGTGGCAAACCCTAAAAATAGATAGATTTGGGATTTTTGACTTTGGGAAGTGGAATTTGGGATAGGGTCCTTAGGAATGAAATATGAAGAATGGGATTGCAGGGGTGCAGTGAATTTTCAAGGGAAACAGAGTTAAAGCGAAGAATATATGTCTAAAAAACATAATATTTTTCTTTTTCAGAATGGATTTGCAACAGCTCTAGACAGATGTAATCTGCTATTTATCCATTGTCAATATATATGGACCCCAGGTATGCTCGTATTTATAAAGGTTCAAGGGATTCACTTGACCACCCATGTTGTCTAACGACTTCCGTATTGAGGCAATACCCCTCACTCCACGGCTCAGGTAAAACTGATAACTGCTTTTCCACAAACGACAGCTCTTGGTTTACCTCATGAGTGGGAACTAGTCAATCAAGTAGGGGTCATTTCTCTTATCACTGGCATGTCCTCTCAATGGGACATCTACTTCGAGGTTCCTCTGGTACTCCTCACAATGAGTTTTAGGGCTATGCCTAAGTACTTCCCATAGTTAAGCGAATAGAGATTATTCCTGGATCCAAACCTACAATTAATAGGATCAAATACAGATGCAAAGAAAATACTACTGCAATAATCACAGTGCATAGAAGCCACTATGAAAAACAAATTGGAAAAAATTCCACCCAGCGAGCCCAAGAAAGGGCTCTGATACCATATGTGAGGAACCTCCAACAATTAAATGATGAAAATGCATGATATATTAGAAATAGAAGAACACAAAATAGATTTATTGATTGTGGGCCACTTCGAGGGGGAAACCTCCTTTGAGCAAGATCAATACAAATAACTCATTGATGCCTTCATTGGCCTCAACACATACTTATATACTCAGTCTATGCGTCCAATACTATCGATCAATACCATGGAACACATAATACTACAGGATGACTTACAAAGCATATGTGTCCAATACTATGGATCAATACCATGGAACATATAATACTATGGTTTGACTTACAAAGCATATGCGTCCAACAACAATATACTAACAAAGTAAAGAGAAGGGTTGAAATGGGTTCCTAACAAGTACATTATTACAAATGAATCTAGAAATTAATGTAATACATCATTCATCAAAATGCATATATGTAGTTAGTGCATTACATAAACCAAAAGGCATTACCAACTATTCACATAGACCTTACCCTATCTTGGAGGTAGTCTTCTAGGTGTCTTATGTAACGTGTACATGGCACTAACTCGATTTGATATCCAACTTGGTGAAGTACTTTCCATGATGCAATTGATGTAGCAAGCCATTGATCCCGGGTAGAGGGTATCAATTATTGGAGGTGATCTTGTTCAAATATCTATAGTCACTATAAAATATCCAAATCCCGTCCTTCTTAGGTACTTTAATGATAGTTGACCCACAAGGTGAGGTGATTTGTTGATTTACTCCCAACTCCAGCAACTACTACAGATATTTCTTCACTTCATCTGCTTCTAGGATGGACTATCTATACATCCTAATATTTGGCAATGGGGAGTCAAGTAGAAACTATATCTCATGTTTCATATCCCTTCTTAGGGGTAACCCTTTAGGATCATGGAACACTCCTATGTACGCCTGCAAAATATCATCCAAGTATTGGTCCTACTCTTTAGTAAATCACTACAAGGATGCCTTTACTTTTATCGATTCATCTCATGAACAATTCCCCCTTAAGAAATGAAATACGAACTTCCCATCGGAGATAATCAATTTCTTGTCTTGGTTATAACTTACTAGGGAGATCTTGGATTTACCTTTGTTTGCATTAACAATGAATGAATTCCCATCCATCTTTAAGCGGTACTAATTTTCTCTCCTCACAAAAATTGCATTCCTTAGGTACATGTAGGGGCTTCCAAACACTAAACCACACATATCAAGTGGTAGTACATCTACCTATACCTCATCAATATAGCTTTTACTCATAGAAAATTTGATCTTAGAGTTCTTAGTGACCTTGAGATCACATCCTTTTTTACCCATCCCACTACATATGGGTGAGGATGGTCATGAACTTCCAAGCAAAGCTTGCTAACCAAATATTCTACTATGATGTTGAACTGTGAATTGGAATCAAATAGACAATAAAATTTTTGTTCTTAACCTAGATCTTAATATGGAAGGGCTTATTCACCTCCTCCTCTTCATGGGATGCATGCTACTCAAATTCAGCTTCTTTTGCATGATAGTGAAGATAATATTTCCATCCACATTTGAATTTCTGTTTACCTGATTTCTTGAATCCATGGCTAGCATGTTCTTCTTCTTGGCATCCTTATGGTGATTTCAGTTCAAATTAGGATATAGATTCCAACACTTATCATCACTATTCAATATTTACAATGATTGCAGTGATTGCTTAGATCCTTTCACCAATGTGTAGTGGTTGGTGTCGTCTTATCCTTTCCTTTCAACTTTTACTTTCCCTCCTTGGAATCATCTTGGTGGTCTTTCGTCTTGGAACTACTTGGTTGTCTATTAGTATTAACCATATTCTTGAGATATTGTGTTTGTACATAGGCTTCATCAACTATCATAGGTTTGAAGAGAATCGTTTTCCTCCATAAATGATTGTGTAGACCACCCATATACTTGAGGATCACATCCATAATTTTGGGAGATATTCCCAACATAATAGCCATTTTTATAAACTTGGTGGTGCACTCTTGTTGACTCTACCCTTGCTTCTTCCAAGCTAAATCCAATGGAGCCACTAATCCTCTTTGAAACCAATAGGATGGAACTAGGACTTGATGAGAGTTTTAAACACCTGTCTCTTAGTTACTAGGGGATCACTCTCTAGCCTTAGTATCTCTATGTGAATTTCCCACTCACCTAGGATATGTACATCTAAATTCATTCCGGTAAATGATTTTTTTTCTCTTATACTATATTATGGACATTGAAATACACTTGTAACTATTGCAACCATTGATTCATTTTTACTACATCAAACTCACCTTTGTAGGGTTTGTTATCCATTTTGCTTCCATTTTGAACATAATTTTTAAAGATTTGATGGCATTGTAATTCAGTCTCTCTTTCTCTAGCTCTTTTTTTAACTCTTTTTCCAGGTCTTCATTATCTCCAAATTTATCATTTGATATAGCTTTTGAATAGAGCTACCAAACTCCCAGAAAGGTCCAAACTTGCTCTCTATGTTGATGTATATGTAACTTCGGAATGTATTTCACATATATGTATATTGTATTCCTATAGAGATGTTATTATTCCTCTATACGGAAGTGTCGTCATTTATATTGTAAGTGTCGTAACTTATACTTGATGGGTTATTAGACCACCTTGTTGGGGTCGGCCCTGTATAAGTCATGTGGGTCAAAGGGTTATTAGACCACCCTATTTGGGGTCGGCCATGTGGGTCAAAGGGTTATTAGACCACCCTAGTGGGGGTCGGCCTAGTCAGCATTATGTTAAGTGGTTAAGTTGAAACCGACCTAGTTGAGTAAAGGTCAAGTCAAGTTAGTGTATAAATAGAGAGTGTGTCTCTCTCATTTTATACATTCTATTCTCTCACTCACACTTGGGAGAGTGGCGCACTTGTGGAGGAGGAGGCTCTGCTGCTAGGAGAAGACTATCTCTTATATTCTGGTTGTATCATTGCTCTATCTATCTCTGAGGAAGTTATTGGGGTTTTTCACCTTTATGGTTTTTCCCAAGTAAACTCTGTGTCTCTTGTGTGCTTGCATTATTGTGTCCATGATTGATATGCTGTAGATTTGTTGTACATGTTGTTCTCTTAGTTAAGATCCTAGATCAAATTGAAGTAAATTCTGAAAATTTAACATGGTATCAGAGCTATCCTGAAAGAAGGCATGATATGGCATGTATGACACTTATTGCACTTACGATGCTCTGGCTTGATATAGAAAAAACCAGTCATCGTAGCACTTTCGCTTAAAATCCGTTTTGGTGAATTTTTTGGATCTAAAAATTTTATAGGTCGAAGATCATATCCCAATGTACCTTGTGTCCAAAGGAAAACCTCTAATTCGTTGTACTTTGTGATTTATGATCTGTACAATATAGGGTTTCTGCCTCTTCCAGATCTGAGTCAAAATCAGGTGACCTTGGGAAAAAATGTCATACCTTGGGATAGGAAGCTCCAAATGCAATTTCGTAATAAGTGATAGGTAGTACACAGACTATAATATCTCAAAAAAAAAATTAAGAGGCCGAAGTTGAAACAGTGACACGTGGCACTCCGTACAAGTTCACTCTCCTGTATTATCCCATAAACAGGTCACGTTGCGAAACTTGGCATAACTCTCTCTCAGAGAAGCCAATTGAGGTCAAACCTATCGAGATGGAAAGATAACAGGTCGGGTTATCTCAAAAAACTTTTTCAGACCCCGTGGATCAAAAAGTTTGGAGTTACACCAGAAACAATCAGGTACATATTTCTGTCAAAACATAATTATTTTTGAGTACCTTCATTCATGGCTTCCGAAATTCAGGGCTTCGGGGAAAGTTGGAATTTTTGTAATCGGAGACCACATCTGGATGCTACTCATCGAAATCAAAATTTAGAGACCAAGATCAGATTTTTTGGTTGGGCAGAAGGCCGGGCTTGAGCAAACCCCAGTTCGGGACTTTGATCGGAAAGATGGAAAATTAGGGCTTCTGCAAAAATTGAAATTTTGGAAATCTGTGACCACGGCTGGAAGCTCCTCAGAAAAATCAAATCTTAGAGTTTTGAATCAAATATTTTGGTTGGGTGAAGCTCCGGGAAATTCAAACCCTAATTCAGGGTCCTCCCCAGTAAATCCAGAAATCTAAAAGGCAATTTCGAGGGGTGAAACTTTGCAGTTTTCAAATTCTGAATATACCAACTTGATCAGCTCATCAAGGCGCATATTTCTATCCTTTCGGAAGTTTGAAATTCAAAATTTGAATTTTTGGGGTTTCTTTGACAAACCCTAATCCAGCTCCAGGACCAGTTCTTGCAAATCAAGTGGATTGGGTTAATCCTAGAAGAAGATGGATTGGTCACCTGCATAAGTGAAGAAGTTCCTGTCTTAGAGGGAGATGAGGCTAAGGCCTTCCATAAGAAGATTACAAAAAATCTTGATAGGTATGGCTTACAGGTATGTTTCATGGTTAAGTTTATCATATGTTTGTCTTCATATCATTACAGTACAATCTTGATTAATTACTAGACTTGTCGTATCACCTTAATAGAAGATATTCATTGATTAAGGTTTTGACACTTATGATTGTACTAATGCATTGTGATGTTGTATGAGGTTTATGTTGTTTTCTAATACAAAAGGTACACCAAGAAAGTCAAATCATGTTCTACTTCAAGAACATATGCTCATGGTGACATGGAGACAAAAATTCACCCATTGTCATGGATCACATAGAAGATCTACTTTCGAGGTATGTATAACTTGGTTCTAAAATGGTTAACTTATGAGACATGCAGGGTAGTAGCACAAGTCACTGAAGAGAACCAAAAGACATTATGCGGGTATGTTAGACATAACCAGCTAGCATGCTAATCCAGGTATGCTTTTCCTATATCAAGCTAGAATCCTACCTTGTGTTAGGATCTTATACTGTTGTGTTGTTGATAATGATTATTCATGAAGTCATAGGTTTGAATAATCATGGTTTTATGCATATTATGTTTCTTACCATAATTGATGATATGACTAACCAGAAGAATCATGAAGGTATAGGTTTGAATAATCACGGGTTTTATGCATATTATATCTCTTATCTTGATTGATGATTCAACTAATCAGAAGAGTCCTATGATCAAATAAGCATATGTATGAGTAAAAGAAGACTTCCTTGAAACCTTGAATACTAATGTTTATTATCTGTGAATGATCATGAATATACATGTTTAAGATTATTGTGTTTTGATAGTATTATGATTATACTAATAAATGTGTGATTATGTATGAGACCTCAAGGATAACACAATGATGATACTAATAAGCATGCATAGTGATTAAGGATGGATGTAAGTTCAAGGACAGGTAATCCAGGAAGCAAAGATCAAGAGGGAGCACACTCTAGTTGTTCCTGCAAGAAAGCAAAGGAGCACACTTCAGTAGTTTTTGCAAGGATACAGATATTCAGAGGGAGTTGACCACTTCTCACAATCCACATAAGAATGGAGCTGCAGAAAAGAAGCAAAGACTGAGAGGGATTCAACCCAACAAACAAACAAAGATAAGTATTTGAATTGTCATTACTTGCATATTTTATTGTTTAAATAATACTGTTCAATAATGTATATACTGATGTTCCTAGAATTAGGTTGTGTATTATGCATATTAGAATAGTTGCATTGATGAACAGTATACTACTAATATGCATGGGTAGGTGGCCTATGGCACTGTAAAACATTCCATTGCTACTTATCTAGAATGAAACCTCTTTGCTGACATGTTGGGAGTTGTGCACACTCTTAACAATGTTCTGGTAGAGATTGGAAGGCATCTAGAAAGTTACGGGATATGGATAAATGTTGTATTGAAGCATTGGCTAAGATAATTGCATGACTGTATGACATATTTCTATATGTGTAAGAATTTGTTCTGAAAACTATGAGATGTTTTCTAATCATGCAATTTAACTTGGTGTGTAGGAAAGATCGTATGCCATCACGTACAAAAGAAGAACTACAACATTTGTTCAGCAACAAAATTATCTATTGAAGATATTGAAGTTCCCAGAATATGGGAAGAATGCCATGATCCATCGATCATGAAGAATGATGTTTGGGATGTAGTCCCAAGACTTGAAGGGAAGTTTGTTATGAATTCCATATGGATCTATCAAGATCAAGCATGCTGCAGATGGCAGCATAGAGAAATATAAAAGTGATGAAATAGAAGATACACCAGATGGATTTCAAGACAGCTTTCTTGAATGGTGTAGTTGAAGAAGAAGTGTATGTGGAGCAGCCACTTGATTCTGAGACACATGACAGGGAGTCATATATGTGCAGAACTTGGGTATCATGCACCACTTTCTAGGTATGGAGGTGTGGCAGAGTGCAGATGGAATATTCCTTGGACAAGGGAAGTATGCAGTAGAGATCCTGAAGAGGTTCGAGATGATGGACTTCAAGGCTATGGCATCGAACCTGAAGCTTCTGTGTGATGCTTCATCTGAACCAGTTGATGTCACTATGTATCGTCAGATGATTGGGTCCTTGATGTACTTGACGAACATGAGACCAGATATTTTCTTTGCGGTGAACACATTGAGCCAGTTCCTGACAGATCCAAGGAGTGTTCACCTGGTTGCTGTAAAGCATATTCTGAGGTACCTGAAAGGTACAGTGGATTATGGGCTCAAGTATGAAGTGAATCAAAAGTTTAACCTGTAGGGTTATGTTGATTCAGATTGGGCAGGAAGTGCTGCAGATAGGAAGAGCACATCTGGGTGCTGCTTCAGTATGGGATCAGGTGTGATCTCTTGGTTCAGCAAGAAGCAGTACTTCATAGCACTGAGTACAGCTGAGGCAGAGTATGTTGCAACCTGTTCAGCTAGTTGTGAGGTAGTATGGCTACGGAAGCTACTGTCTGAGTTATTTGATCTCCCGTTGGATGCTACTGGTATCTTTTGTGATAACCAGAGTTGTGTGAAGCTGTCCGAGAACCCATTGTTTCATGACAGGTCGAAACACATAGAGATCAAATATCACTATATCAGGGATATGGTGCAGAGAGGAACTGTGAAGCTCCTGTACATTGCAATGGATGAGTAGATTGCAAATGTGCTGACGAAGCCACTAGCCAAGGTGAAGTTCGAGTACTTCAGGGAGAGGCTTGGTGTTCTTTAGATTGATGACACTTCGAGGAAGAAGTGATGGACACATTTGCAGAAGCCATTCCAAGCATGTTGGAAGGAGGATCCTTCACATGGCTGTGGATGTAAGCGCTGGATGATGAGCATCAGGATGATGCTCCAGTTACTGCTCTGTATACGCATCATGTTGGATGCTGGATATGATCAGTTGGATCATTTATATATGTACGCATCATGTTGGATGTTGGATATGATCGGTTGGATCATTTGTATGTATTTTGTATATGCATCATGTTGGATGCTTGGACCATGTATCTGTATATGTATCAGGTGGATACATTGTATGATCAGGTGGATCATGTATGGTGATATGTATCATGTATTTGTATTTGTATTAGGTGGATACACTGTATGATCAGGTGGATCATGTATGATGATATGTATCAGGTAGATACTTGGTATGCATCAGGTAGATGCATTGTATGATCAGGTGGATCATGTATGGTGATATGCATCATGTATTTGTATTTGTATCAGGTGGATACACTGTATGATCAGATGGATCATGTATGATGATATGTATCAGGTAGATACTTGGTATGCATCAGGTAGATGCATTGTATGATCAGGATGATCATGGATGACGAGCTTCAGGATGTTGCTCCAGATGACATGTAGCAGGATGTTGTAGTGATGATGATCAGGATGATCATGTGTACATCAGGATGATGTATGGTGAGTATCAGGTTGATACTCTGTGGCCATCGAACAGGTTGTGCAGATGAGCATATAATTTGGCCCTAGGAGATTTGCAGATAGTCTTTCGAGGTTTTGCCTATGGAATATAATTTAGCCCTGGGATATCTGGCAAATGCTCTTTCGAGGTTTTTCTCTGGGAGGACATATAATTTGGCCCTGGGAGATCTGTAGATAGTCTTTCGAGGTTTTGCCTATGGAATATAATCTGGCCCTGGGATATCTGGCAGATGCTCTTTCGAGGCTTTGTCCTATGGCATATAATATGTCCCTGGGAGATCCGATAGGTTGGGCGGTGTGCCCGTAATAAGTCCTGGGATGCTCTTGCGAGGTTTTTCCATGACCACATATAATCTGTCCCTGGGAGATCATATAGGTAGAGTTGTGTGCTCATAACAGCCTGGGATGCTCTTGCGAGGTTTTGTGGTGACCACATATAATCTGTCCCTGGGAGATCCTATAGGTAGACCTGTGTGCTCGTAACAGCCTGGGATGCTCCTGCGAGGTTTTGTGGTGAGGTCACATATAATATGGCCCTGGGAGATCCTATAGGTAGAGCTGTGTGCTCGTAACAGCCTAGGATGCTCTTTCGAGGTTTTGTGACGCACGTAATAAGTCCTGAGGATTCCACAGTATGGCCAGTGATGACAAAGACCTGCAGGTGGTTGGCCTATATCCAGTATGAAAAGGGACTGGCTCTGTAGAACTTCCTATGACGAGTAAATTCAGAGATTGATTGAGATAGCAGCAGTAGTGACGATGATGATGACTCGATGACGATTATCCAGTGACGATGATCCAGAGAAGAAGACTTGTGATAGAAGACCTGTGTCGAGAAATAATTTCCTAGTTAAGAGGGAGTGTTGATGTATATGTAACTTCAGAATGTATTTCACATATATGTATATTTTATTCCTATAGAGATGTTATTATTCCTCTATACGGAAGTGTCGTCATTTATATTGTAAGTGTCGTAACTTATACTTGATGGGTCATTAGACCACCTTGTTGGGGTTGGCCCTGTATAAGTCATGTGGGTCAAAGGGTTATTAGACCACCCTATTGGGGGTTGGCCATGTGGGTCAAAGGGTTATTAGACCACCCTAGTGGGGTTCGGCCCAGTCAGCATTATGTTAAGTGGTTAAGTTGAGGCCGACCTAGTTGAGTAAAGGTCAAGTCAAGTTAGTGTATAAATAGAGAGTGTGTCTCTCTCATTTTATACATTCTATTCTCTCACTCACACTTGGGAGAGTGGCGCACTTGTGGAGGAGGAGGCTCTGCTGCTAGGAGAAGACTATCTCTTGTATTCTGGTTGTATCATTGCTCTATCTATCTCTGAGGAAGTTATTGGGGTTTTTCACCTTTATGGTTTTCCCCAAGTAAACTCTGTGTCTCTTGTGTGCTTGCATTATTGTGTCCATGATTGATATGCTGTATATTTGTTGTACATGTTAGAGTAATTTTTAGGGGCGAAATTTCACCAATTGGCTATTTTGGGGGATTTTTTTCAAAAAATAAATTCGTTATTTGGTCATTTTTAGTCTCTAATATCGCCTATATTTACATAAAATATATTGTTTTGTCGTAATATTCGCCAAAATTTACACATTTCAGTAGTAAATTGCATCTTTCATATTCAATATTCGCCTACCTATCTATAGACATGTTTTTTTCAATCCAAAATAATCGCCTACGGTACTATACTTGAGTATAATATTAGAATCCTTAAAAAATACCCTGGTACATGTTGTTCTCTCAGTTAAGATCCTAGATCAGATTGAAGTAAATTCTGAAAATTTAACACTCTAGAGTTGTCACGAGAATGGCCATATTGCCAGAGATGTTGGCAACTTATTGTTATATATTTGAAAATTGTTCCTCTATCTCATCCCATGGATTGTTATTACTAGAATCATCTATTGAGGATAGGGTTTTAGACTTCTTTATTATGCTAATTCCTGGATATTGAAACTTCCCACAAAATCCCATTCAAGAAAAATTCTTTAATACCAATATGATCTTTAAACTACTACCTATAATCCACTGAAATAGTTCATCATAATAGGTAGTCGAATATTATACAATCTCTTATTATTGAATGTTACTTTAGATTCAAATCTATATTTAATATTGCTTTCAAAGATCAAATCACAGGCCATACACACAATAACAAAACATTTACCCTATGAAAACCTAATACAGAAAAACATATTTTGAAGATGAGGTCTACTGAATTGTTAATCATTTTATCACAAAGAATATTATAACAGAGTTATTGAATCATTAATATAGAGAGCTATTGAATCATTAGTATAGAGAGAATAAGAACATAACATAGGAACATAGATTTATAAAAATTAAATCTATGTAAAGATTATGTGTTTTTTTTCCATGAAAAGGATCCGACAGTTTGATTGTATTAAAATCAGAACCATATTGTTTATTGGTTTAATGTCTTACATATATTCAGCTTTTGTATACCATATGGTATAATGTCAAAAAGAGATTACATATCTTATATGGATAGATCTTATAGACTGCTATAAACTGTCATCATGTGCATAATATTTCAATATAGTTTTATGGAATGTTGTACATAGTAAAAATTGAAAGCAGTTTAATGTCGTGTATGCTCCCATGAAGGTATGGAAGGATTTGTAGAACAAAGGAGGGCCCCGGTCCAGTTCTTTGATAGTGTCCTTGTCTATTTCCCAAATGACAGCCATGCCTTCATCCATAAGCAGACCTTGTTCAGAGAGATTGTCTACTAAAGAATTCAAATCCTTGTAAATGTGTTGGTATGATATCACCTGGAAGTGTGAGGATAGCCGATAGAGTTAAGATACAATACTATTTTTATAATCAAATAGACAAAATTAAAACTGAGAGGATATTATTTTCCAAAAAAGAGGTCTTCATATCTATTACAACGGATTAACTTCCATACAAGATTATCACCATAAAAAATTTACATATTATATATACGACCAATTAATACTTGAGAAGGGTTAAAACACAAAAAATATTTAGGCAAGATTTTGAATATATATATATAATGAGAACAAGAAATGAATACTATATATATATGCCTATTGGTGTAACCTCATTATCACTAACATAATCAAATAAAGAATATTACTCTTGATACGTAATGTATTTGAGGCAATCACAATATTCTCAGAACCAAACATTATTAATTCTTTTATTGTTACATAAATTCCAATACATCAAATGTATGGTCTAAATTATATGTATAAATATAATGTTATTTAGGAATAACAATGAAATTTACAGACAGAGTTATACCATCATATATATTATATATAGCATATAAAACATAAGAAAGTGCCTTACAACTATATTGCAAGACAAAGAGGTAACTGAGGAAAATATTTTCTCATAAAGCCTCTGTGTAGAACCCTTATTTTCTCATAAATCCTCTGTTCACATCCAGAGAAATCGACTATGAAAATGCCTAGAGGAAACCTAAGGAAAATCCGATATTGAGATCATTTTTCATTAAGCCAAATCGCTTAAATGTCCATGTACATATAGACAAGTAGCAAAATTTACAAACATTGAGGGCCTTAGTTTTTAATGGACGAATCGTTCTTCCATTCAACATTGGGGCTGGCCCTGGTCTAGATTATAGATCCATCCTTAGGAGGTGGGGATTCCTAGTTGTTAAAAAGAAAAAATTACAAACAAGAAAACATAACTTGTCATCTTTATTGTTACTGACCATAATAAATGTGGTGCGAAAATGTTAATCAAGTTCCATGTGAATGGTTAACGAGTGTTAAACTTACCATATTTGAGGGATTGATCATGAATGTAAAACTTCAAAATGACGCACTCGTAATTCCCCATATAGAAATATTTATCATTAACTACAAAATAATTATAAAGTAATAGAAGCATCATGTGATATAACCATTGCATAATGAAAGTCGAACCCAAAATAATAAACATAAAATTTAAGGTAGATCAAATGCATTTTAGTCATATGTTCGAACCATACACATGTCAAGGGTAACATAAGAATAATTTGGAGTAGGATCTAGTTACATAATATGTGTAACATCCTCTATTTAAGTGTGGCAAAAGGGGTGAATCCTTATAAAGGGGATTGTCTGTTTAAGGAAAATAATTTATTTTCAAATATATCATAACCATAAGCAAAGTCTTAGTCTCATTAGAAGTATTTGCTATATATGTATTTTTTTTGGTAGTGGATTGAGGTACATTGTTAATCAAGGGTAGCTATGACCATTAATATCAACCATAATAGACTATAATTAATGATAGTCAATAGTGGGAAAACAAATTCACCCGTGGTCAAACTATACTGCATATAGCCTTGAGTCAATCAAAGACAACTAAAGCTAATTAAAATCAAGGAAAGCATATCTTAGTCATCAAAGTGAACCATAGTGTAACATACCCTAATATCCAAATGTGTATTAGTGGCCTTTTTTGAAAAAAAAAAACTTGTAAACCTAGCATGCCAAATACGATACAGATTTCACTACACATAATCCATCGATGTTAGTCCTATCTTAACTAAAATCTTAAGTTAGAATGAGGATTTACACTACACAAATTATCTTCCTCAATTTGCATAACATCTATCTTATCTCATCTTGGAACAATATATGGAAAAACATCACATCTAGGTGTAACAATAGTAACTTGCTTTAGTAATGGATAACCATATACTTCAACCATTTCATATATCATATTTAATCAAATAATATTGCTAACTATGCATGGAATACTCATTCAATTGATATAAAATACTTATGCGTGTTTAAAAGGATTTAAAGGTAGATGCAACTAGTTTTAAACAACAAGCCCGTCACATTCACACATCACAATTATCAAGGAGAAAGAAACTCCTATTATGTACACAAGAGAAGCCATATGTATGTTGTTCACCCAACTATCAAGGCTACGTCCACAAACATGTCCCATCTTTTATTATTCTTCTAAGAATAGATTGGTTACATCCTGCAACCCATGTTGAAATTTACTTTTCCTTTCCCGAAAGTCTAATCTCCGGTGAAAAAAAATAACAACTTAACAAGGTTCCTTCCAAGCATTAACCACTACATCAAACTGATGACAGAGATCAATTCCCTTAACATAATATTTAATGTTGAGCACCATTAGAGATCTAACCAATCTATAAAACATAGTAAAGAATGCGATGTACACTAACTGATCTATATAACATAATAACGAAAGTATTGTGCCCAACAAGGATCTAATTGAACTATAAGAAGTATTGTGCACCAACCGAGATCTATCAACGCCGCCGAATATATAACTAGAAACAATAGTAAATCGCAACTATCCCTATCTCAAACCCATCTCAACAAATGAAAAATAGAAATGTTTCACCTATATATTTTAGATAGATTTCATCCCTTATTTAATCAAACCATATAAGGCAAGGGATATTGTATTATTATCATGCACCTATAAGTCAGATTTTGTATTATTATTGAACCCCAATAAAGTTATATGATAGACACATTTAATATAGGTCTTATGCGAAGACTTTATAACCTGATTACTCTATTATTTTCGATCTCAAGGCATAAGCAACATCTAAGCTCTTTTGAATCTCCATGGATTATGAAAGACAAGTGAACCTTATACTCCATTAAACCTGCTTGACAACACCTCAATTAAATATTGGATCAGATTGAATCTTGCACAATTCAATCATACGAATGGTAGCAATGTGCGTGGAAGGAAGATTAACAACAAGGTGTATATTTGGTGGCGGGTGGCAGTGAACCCACCACTTGAATCCACTACATCATCAAAGTGTACAATGAACATAGCTAAAGAAAAAACCTAGGTAAACAGCTTCTGACTATCACATGTCCAACACATGGTTTTGAAATACAATCAAAATTAAAAAAACAACCATAACCTAAATGCAGAGGGATCGAGCTTAGGATGAGCCGTCCCCTTCCCTCATGAGCGATAACAAGCTATAACCGAAAATAGAGGGATGGAGCTTGGATAAGCTGTCCCCTTCTACGCATCCATTAAGGAGGATAAATGACAAATGGATGGGTCTTCCCTTGAATAAATGACAAATGGATAAAACTTTAAGACCACAACACTCAAACGTATGGGACAAGTGGCGGATCAATACAAGATGGCGCTCCATCAAGGAGACCCACTTGTTGAGTGGATTCATCAACAACCAAATCTTATTACTTAAGGTTCGTTCTCTTAGGAAGATCCACCCAGAACTAAAATTACTACCCAAGTTAACTCAAGAAATCCCCTTTACGGTGAACTCCTCTTGATGGAGATAATTTCTCCTATGGTTAAGGAGAGGTAGGATATGGTGTATTTACCCTAAAAGAGATCACTTCATAGCGTACACTCCTTTTTAAATAAATGTATGTTTCTTAATTATTTGGATCCTTTATACTTTTGATGAATTGATTATATATAGAGAGAGTGTGTAGCATATACTCAATAAATTCATTATCATAGGCTTATAAAATATTATTGATAAAGTAACTTATTTCTTATATAGGGTCCTCTTAATAATCTTTATATAGCATCCTAAAATTAATGCTAAATAATAAATTCCTACATAAGTTAAGGAAATATTTAATTGCTCTTTAACTAAGAGTCTCCCAATAGATTTTCTTGGTATGCATTTACCAAGAGTATTATATTTTAATGGAATTCCAATTAATATATATATATATATAACCTTTGGATGATTAATCTATCACCGGGATTTATATAAAATATCTTCCTCCTACCTTGTTTCAAGGTGAGAAATGGAAGGAGAATTAGTTTATATATAATATTATAGGAATTTCCTAATATATATTATTATATTAGGATAATTACTTAATTGCTTAGAATTATCAATTTAATATTTAGCTTCAAGCTAAATAAGATATGGAGTTTTCTTATCAACTTGTCATAAGTAGTTGCTCAATAAAGTAAAACCTTAGGGAAAAATCAAATAAGTGGTTTTTAAGTGTTTATGGAAAACAGCATGACATCCGTCATCAGGGTCTCAGATTTTCATGTATTTCCAATCAAACAACCCCTCTTCCTTAGTGGACTCAGTTGCCCGTCATTTAGTTGCGCCACCAAGTTCTACAACTTACAACGTAGAGAATTTATCACATAACTTACAAGGGTTACTAGTGGGGCCTTGGCCTTGAGCTCCTCACCAGAAAACCAGTACAAAACTCATTTATATTTACAAAAATAATAGAGCATAAAGGAGGGATATTACACATAGCCAACTATATTCAACCAAAGTCGAACATGTACATTCCATAATGATAAGTTCTTTGTTGTTTAGCCATAAAATTGGCCATGGTTTTAAATGACACTACAATTTGACATAAGCCCAACAAGATGATTGTCGCACTGTGATATAACCATTAATGACGTAGAAATTCCACAAAAGTTGAGCAATATGAATCTAAAATACATCATAACTAATCATGAATATTGCAATAAAACAATGAAACATTTAACTCGTAAGGATCGTCATAAGGTAACATAACCCTTGATGAATGCCCCCAAGTGACATAACCCTTGAGAAACATACGAAATTACATAGGTCAACAAAGATGGACATTAGAATGTGACAATAGCATTAGGGAATGCCACAATCTAACATAACCCTTGCAGAATGTCACAATGTGGCGTAGCTTTTTATGGACATCATAATGCTCCATAACCATTGAGGAACATAGTAATTCGACATAAGTCAATTAAGATGAACATTGTAATGTGACATAATAATAGTCAACCCTGGTCGACCATAGTCAACAATGGGGAGCCATGGTTAACCAAAGTTTATCATTGTCAATCATGGTCAACCATTAAACAAGGTTAATTGTGGTCAACCATAGTGAACCAAAGTCAACCAAACTAAACCATTGTAAACCAAAGTCAACCATACTAAAAGATGGCTAACCATAATCATCTATATGGTTAACCATAGTCATCCATATTTAATTACATAGTCAACCATGATCAAATATTGTCACCCATGATCAACCATGAACAACCATAACCACACACAGTCAACCATATACATGCATGGTCAAACTTTGACCAAACCATTGTCTCCAATGGTCAACCAAAGTAAAACCATAGTCCAACATCATTGACTATTGTTAAACATAGTTAGCCACAAGCAATTATAGTTAAACATGCTTAACCATAGTCAAACATGGTCAACTTATATTGTTAATCAAGGTCATTGAGAGCTAACCATTATTAAAAATGGTCAATTGTTGCTAAACATGGTGAACCATAATCAAACATGGTTAAGCATTCTCAACCATATTCCATGACATTAACCATTGTCAACCATATTCAGTCATATTAACCATGTTCAATGATAGTCAAGCATGGTCAACCACATCCAAACATGCTTAGCCATGGTCAACCAAATGTCCACTATAGTCAACCATGGTTGGTTGTAGTCAGCCATGATCAATAATGGTTCCCCAAACCAACCATCGTCAAACATTATCAACCAAAGTCAAATATAGATGTATATTTTCAACCAATATCAACCATAGTCAACCATAATTTATTATTATATATTATTATATTAAAATTTGTAAATATTTTATTAATTATTTCTTATTAGAGTAGTGAGATGCTTACAACCTAGTATAGGGGAGATGTTGTCACTTTTGTCATGTTATGTAACTTAACCTTCCCATGTGGGCTCATAACTTATCAAAAATAAAAAGTAATTAAAAAATTCATGTTGACTCATAAAATAAAAAAAATTAGAATGAGCATAGATCCATCTTAACGGGGATCCATTAAGCATAGAGAGATACAATTTCTTGAGATGTAATTTTTTTCTTAATGTGTAAACAATTTAAAATAATAAAAAAATTGCACTTCAAAAAATTGAATCTCTCTTAATGCTTACTAGGTTTAAATTACTTTATTTTTATGTATTTTTTTTTAATAATATTATTAATATTCTTATACTATTTCTTTGCTAAAAATATTCATCTTGTTAATATTATTATCAATATTCATATTATTAGAGTTGTATTATTATATTTATTTATCTATTTATTTTTTACTATCCATTATGTATTATATTTATTGTTATATAATATATTTTAAATAACAAAAATTATTATTATTATTATTATTATTATTATTATTTAAGATGTGTTAATATTAATATTATTATTGAATGTTGATTAGATTATTGCATCAAGAGGAGCGAGGTGCTATATAGCCTCGGGGAAAATGTTGTAACGTTCCTTCCTAAAAAATAATTAAAAACATGTTGGTTCATGAAATAAAAAATTATGGAAAATATTTTAAAAAAATCCATGTTGCCTCATAAAATAAAAAATTATAAAAAGTAATTAAAAAAATCGATGTTTGTCTATAAAATAAAAACTTAAAACTTCAACCCCGATTTATAAATTAAAAAGAAAAATTACACCTCAATAAATTGAGAAAAATTTGCACCTCAAAAAATTGGATCCCTCTAAGTGCTTGATAAATCTAGGTTTAAAATAAATCTATATTGATATATATAATTTATTTCAATTATAATTACAAAATATATATTATTATTATCATTATTTTATTTTTATTTTATTAATTACCTCTCGTTCATCGATATATATTAACCACTATATGGTTTCTAATTATTTCAATATATGATGAAAAGTTCATAAAATTTGATCTATTTAAGTTGATGCAGAATTTACCATTTGATTTAATGTAGTTTAAGACCGTAACACTTCCCTCGTGGCCTTTGGTCTAAAACCTTATTTTAACTTTAAAGAGAAAAAGGTTTTATGCGCCTATATATTCTAATCTTTCACAATTTCTCAATATCAATTATGTACTTTGTTTCTCGAAAGAAGAGAATTAAAATTATTACTTGTGATTCTATCAATCAATTTGATGACTATTACTTTAATATTCTATGAATCAATTATTTGACCAATTTGATGACTATTACTTTAATATTGTATGAATAAATTATTTGACCACGCTTTTTTTCTTGGATAATTTAGAATGCGTATTCTATAAATGATCCATATACTCAGCCGATTTTTGTTGAAGGCAATAAAGTAATTGATGCTAGAGATTATCAACATTGCACTCGGTTGCTTTGTTTTTCTCTTAAAAATATTATAATGAAAGGGATTGTTGAAAGAGATGGTTGTGTTGACATATTATCTACATTGCACTTAGTTCCTTTGTTTTTCTTTTAGAAATAGTATAATGAAAGGTATAGTTATGACCTATCATAAAAATAGATTATATTTTGGAAAATTTTAAGTTAATTTTTTTGGAAAAATTTTGATTTTTAATATTTTTATAAGTAATCTCATAGTAGCATAATTCTTTTTTATATTAAAAATATTTTCATAATTCTTTTTTATATTAAAAATATTTTCAGAATTTATTAAACAACTCAAAATTTTAGAATAATTTGTAATTAGATTTTTGTGGATTAAATTGTTTTTCCAAATTCTAAAGAAAAAAGGAATTTTTCCAAACCATTTTAAATAAAAGATATAATAGGTTTTTTAGGCTTTGATACATGACATCTCCAAGCATATCTTATAATCATGAATGATTGGTGAGTTCACAAAGTCATTACTGAAAGTATATTTGCAAGTTAGAAGAAAAAGTCACATGCACATGTTTTTGTACTTTACGATCTAACAATCTTTCTTATTAAACGTTTGGCATAATATATTTAAGTTAATTTGGAGTTAAATTTTAAACATTAAGTTATTAAAAAATTCAACTATGAAACTTTTAGAAAAGAATTTTATTAACCACCAATTTTATAATTTAAAAAAAAAATCTTATAAATTATCATTTTTATAAATTTTAATCATAATAATGGATAAAATATAAAGAAGTTTCAAAAAGTAAAACTCAACCCACAAAAAGTAGAAGCAAATCCTTGGCCTCTCTACTAAATTTCAACGAGTGATCCTTCATATCCAAATCCAAATCTTTCTATAAAAAAAACACAACCCAAATCTTAATAAGTGATATAAAACTAAAGCCACAATAAAAGGACATAAGTAACCAATAAAAAAACTAAAGCCTCAATAAAAAGGCAGAGGAACAAGTAAAAAAGGGCATATAAAAAACACTTGACCCAAACCCCAATAAGTGATATAAAACTAAAGCCACAATAAAAGGGCATAAGTAACCACTAAAAAAACTAAAGCCTCAATAAAAGGGCAAAGGAACAAATAAAAAAGGGTATAAAGAACAAATTAAGAAGAGTGACTATATGTATCTCCTTTAAGATTTATGAGGTGAAAGCAAATTATATCAAATGTGATTTATTTTCATTTATCGTAATTTTCATTGATTTATTAACATTAAACAATGTTTTTTTTTTTACCGTAACATTAGGGTAGATTATATTGGGGCCTGCAAATCAGCTGCAGAGTACTTTAACAAAATTTCTGACCCGCTTTGCTGAATGGGAAGCTTTGTCCCTCAGGTAGAAAGCATCCTATGATGCCCAACGGCTTGATTACTGTAGAACAAGCATAAAACTAGACAGAAGATAAAAGATAAGAGAAGACGCAGCTTCACAGAGGCAAAATAGCAAGAGTGGTAGGAGATAAGGCTAGAGGAGATGCGGAATCCAGTTCTTTGAGTATCACTTGTCCAATTTTTCGATGATCTTGGAGACAGCCCGTTCCAGCGCAGTAATACGGTTTCCAAAGTCCCCATGCACATTGGCAACATCTTTGAGACTGACATGTACATCCTCTTTGATTTCCTCCAAAGCGGCCGAGTGATCTGCTCTAATCTTATTGAGGTCTTCGTTGAGCACCTTCCAGTTCTTTTCTCCAGCCACCGTGGTCTCCTGCAGACGCTGGTCTTGATTGTTTGCTTGTATTTTGAATCTGTCCAAAGCGTGCTCCAATGTGTCCAACCTTTCTTCAACAGAAGGTCCAGATACTGATGAAGAGCCCGACGAAGCCATTGCTCAGCTAGCCTGGTAACTACTTTCTTTGAAACAGAGCTGAGTCATTGGACGCTCCCCAGAATGCAACTCACTTTCAAGAACTCCAATGCAATACATGTGTAAACTAAAGGCTCATGAGTTAAATAGAATGTCCATCGCGTCTGAAGGTCATGAGATTCATGGAGTTCAAGAGATTTGTGCAGAGATATTTTCCCAGACTCGTCAGTTGGAGAATCTCCAAGGTACAAATGTACACTGCAATTTGATTTTGCTTGCCAAGAGCAGATCGGGAGGCCGCTACCTTTAGGGGATGTCACATCTGGGTGCATTCCCATTTATTTGTAATGAACCTCTGCTCAAGAGGCAGGCCTTGTTGGCTTCCCCATCTGCTAATGCGTTCAACCCACTCAAAACATGGAAGAATTTAATGGACTCAAACCTTTGTGTAAGCAGTTGTATTTTTTGGTACATCAAAGCCAATTTGAGTTGAGATGGCAGCGTTTTCTTTATCAACGCGTGAATTAGCAGTCTAGAGTCACTAAAAACCACCAGCTTAGTAAATCCTTTGGAATGGGCAATTCGGAGTCCTTGCCATAGCCCACAGAATTCGGCTGTGTTGTTGGATTCAATGCCAAGTCCCCAGGCATAATTACTTACAATTGTTCCAGCATTGGAGACAAATACTCCTCCACCTCCAGCCAAACCCGGATTGCCCTTGGATGCCCCATCGAAGAAGAGGCAGATTTCTTTAAGAGATGCTTTCCAGTTGATGAAGGTGGTCTCGTCCAACCTAATTTCCCAATCTTCAATCTTAGAGTGATTCGTCCAGCTTCGAAGTTTATGGTTTGGCGCAAGCTGGTCTAACCACTATGACTCTACAGGAAGGAGTTGAGCTTTATTTTCCAGGGAGGGGTTGTGTTCAATTGCTTCCATTAAGATTGCTTTGGCTTTCATTGCAATTTTGATAGGGGGGAGTTCTTTTTCCCTGAATATTCGGCTGTTCCTCTCTATCCAAATTTTCCAACAGATGGCTTTGGGCATCCACCTCCAAACAGTTTGAAGCAAGGCTTTCTTGGATAATCTGAAAGGGGAAATCTGCATCCAATCAGTGAAGAGGGCCTGGGTAGTGCACGGCAAATTGAAATCAGGGATTGATAAAGCTTCTCTCCAGACTTCTCTGGCATATGGACATCCTATTATTAAATGATCTGTGGTTTCCTCGTCCTTTTTGCAGAGTGGACAGCGGGATGGGCCTTCCATGCCTCTTTTCTTCAGATTTTCTCCGGAGAGGATGCTTTTATGGGCTAAAATCCAGTAGAACATATCAATTTTGGGAATGAAAGCTTTAATCCACAGAAATTTCCAGATTGCTGGGTTGGGCGCAGCAGTGGGGATAGCTTTGAAGAGCTTATGTCCTTCAGATACTGTATACTTTCCTAAAATGTGCCCCCATCTGCGTTTATCTCTGGAGTCTTCTTTTAGGGGTGATTTGCCTTGAAGGAGGGTGGTTAAGATTTCTGCTTCGGAATCTAATTTTGGAGGGAGGTTGCCAAAATCCCAGCCGACCCAATTGTTATCATTCCACGATGAGAGATCCCATAAGGAGGTGACTCCTTTGTCTATCAGCCATCTCTTAATATTATCCACATCCCTGAGCTGCCCCAATGGGGTCCCTCCCAGTATGGAATCCTCCCAGACTCTGATTTTTTTCCCACTTCCGGGTATCCAGAAGAGGTTCCCTCTGAAGAGGTCAAGAGCCTTGAGACAGATTTCAAAGATTGGAGAGCCAGCTCTGTTCGGCGGATGGGTGTCCAGACATCTCTTTCTTGCTCCTGGAAAATATTTTTTACGAAGAACTTTTTTGCTCCAGCTTTCTTTTCCAGTTATCAGCTGCCATAGTAATTTAGCTCCCAGTGCTATATTTTGGGTAGAAAGACTCCTTACCTGTAGCCCTCCCTCATTCCTCGGTTTTTGGATTTTTTCCCAGCTTATGAGGTGCAGCTTCTTTTCATTCCCTTTTCCACCTTCCCAGATGAATTTTTTAAGCATGCTTTCGATCTTCCGAATTACCACTCCAGGGGCTAGCAGGATAGAAGATTGGTAAATAGGCATGCTGTTTAAAACAGATTTGAGAAGAGTCGTTTTCCCAGCGAGGTTGATCCAGTTGGCACTCCAATTTTGGATTTTCCCTTTGATTTTTTCTAGGATGGTACCCCATTTTGCTGATTTGCTTTTAGATTTGGATATGGGAATGCCCAGATAAGTGAAATCATCCCAATCCAATGCTCCTTCCATTCCCAGTTTTCTGGCTATCTCCCCTAGCTCTCTGGCCGAACAGTTCCAGCTGAAGATTCTGCTCTTTTGGAAATTGATTTTGCTTCTGGAAACCTCCTTATAAAGTTCCAGCTCTTGTTTGAAATAATCTGCTGAGTAGATACTTGCTCCTCCCAACAGCAAGGTGTCGTCTGCAAATTGTGCATGGTTTATGTCCCTAACAGTATTCGCCATCCTCAGGCTAGGGAGGGTGTGTATTTCCTGACAGAAATTGAGCTGAAAGCTAAGCACTGAAGCTTGTATTGCATATAGAAGTGGGGACATTGGGCAGCCTTATCTTAGACCTCTAGAGGCTTTGAAGAAGTTTGTTGAGCGGCCATTGACCAAAGGCGCTATCCATGGCCCACTCACACAACCTTTGACCCAGCTTATAAAGGAGTTGGAGAAGCCAAACTTTCCCATTACTGGAAACAGAAAATCATGCCTAACGCGGTCAAAAGCATTAGCTAAATCGAGTTTAATGACCATACCTTTCTCTTTGCGGAGGCAGCTGGAGTGAATTGCTTCTTGGACAAGAATGATGTTATCCAGGATTCTTCTTCCTTTGATGAATCCGCCTTGATTTTCCAGGATTATCCTAGGCAGCATTCTTTTAATTCTGGAGGCTATAATTTTGGTTATTAGCTTGTACCCAGTGTTGCACAAGGAGATCGGCCTGAAGCGATTGAAAGTAGAGGCTCCTTTTTCTTTAGGGATAAGGGCAAGGAACGAGGAGTTAGTGCTTCCTCCTAAAATGTTGGTCTCTTGGGAGTACCGAATCATTTTTAGAAGATCTCTCTTGATGATAGACCAGCAGCAGGTGAAGAAGCGAGCAGTAAAACCATCCGGTCCAGGGGCACTATCGGGTTTCATTAGCTCTAGAGCAGATTTTAGCTCGATCATTGTGACAGGGGCAGCAAGGAGATGGTTTTCATCGGGGGTGATGAGTGACGGAATGAGGTCCAAAGGGTGAGAGGAGGGATCGAGCTGGTCCTCTACAAGGGCTGTGAAAAGATCTTTGAAAGTAGATACAGCAGCCTGTTTAATATCTTCAAAATCATTCAGAAGAGCTCCTTGAAAGTTTATTTTGGTGACCGCTTTAAAGTTTTTCCGAGACTCAGCTTGCTTGTGAAAATACTTGGTATTTTTGTCCCCGCTTAGGAGCCAAAGGCTATGGGACTTTTGTCTCCAGTACTCCTCCTCTAACCTGCAGGCAGAGAAGAATTCTTTCTGACGAACCCCTTCCTTATTGAGAAGACTTTCGGAGATAGGGCAGGCTTCCATGAGGATTTGGTGGGCCTCCAGGTCTGATTGAGCTTTTTACCTTCTTGTAATGGGGGAGGTGATTAGCTTTGCCCAGCTTTTAAGAACATGTTTCAGCCTTTTAATTTTCCCTTCCCAGATGAAGGAAGGCGACCCTCTTATTTGAATACCCCAGGAGGTGGAAACAACTTGCATAAAATCCTCTTGATGGATCCAAAGAGGGCTGAACCGGAATGGTATGGGACCCAGGTCATGGCCAAGGGACAGATCCAACAAAATGGGATTGTGATCTGAGGTGCAGTGAGGAAGGATTTTGGAGGAGGCAAGCAATCCAAGGGAGAGGAAAGACGAGTGGACGAGAAACCTGTCAAGCCGAGCTGCGATATGACCAGGCCCAATCCTCTTATTGGACCATGTAAATTTACCTTTGGCCGGTTTGATATCAATTAGATCCCAATCAAGGATAATATCCTCAACCCATTCCCTCAAGGGGTCTCTGACAGGGGAGCCACCTTTTTTCTCATTGGGGGCCAAAGTGACATTCAAATCCCCTGCTACAATGATGTTCTCTAGCTGCTGTAAATTGAGATAACTTCCAAGCATATTCCAGCAATCTTTTTTTTCAGAAATTGAAACAGGAACATATAAATTAAATAGGCTTACAGTGCGGCCTGTGAGTTTATGGACGAGTTTTGTGAAGACCCAGTGCATGGTGCGTTTTTCAGCTTCAAGATCATAGATCGTGGAATCCCAAAAGGTGGCAACGCCTCCAGAAGCTCCTTTGGAGTTGATGGCGATCCCTGGGCTTTTTTTCCAAAAAAATTTCCCCGCCTGGAGGAGATCGACTTCCTCCATCTTTGTCTCCTGGACTAGTAGAATCTCAGGTTTATAGATTCTGACCATGTCTTTCAGTGCTTCTTCTTTTAAAGCAGATCCTAATCCTCTACAGTTCCAGGAGATGTATCGCATTAAGTACTATGGGAGGTGGGGTTGGCCCCTTTAGAGGCCGAGGGCGTTCCATTCTTGGATCTGGTCTTCATCATGCCTTTCAGTGTTTTTTGGGAGCCTTCAAGAACAGCTAGATAAGTGGCTTCATCTCTTTTCTTCTTTTTCGATTTTCTCCCTCTTGGATTTTTGAATGGGGCTGCATGCAGACTACTCGAAGAGGCGCCATCATCTGAATCTTCCCCAGGATCCGTTTCTAAAAATGAAGGTCCCTCGTTAGCTTCTTTGTAATCTGTACCTGCTGCCAAAGGTTCCACTGGATCTGCGCTGGGGATCTCCCCTGGTTCCAACGGATCTACAGCCTGAGTTTCTACCTCTTTACTATTTGGCGGATGTTCGGTCTGGATCTCTTCAATACTCACTGAGACCGGGTTTTTTCCAGCTTGTTCGCTTGCTTTCTTAGGGTCTTCAACGGCCTGTTTGACAGTTGGGTTAGCTTTAGTGAATTCCTGGGGCGTCTTGGTTGAAGTTGACGGCTGATTTTTCTGCATGTCCCCTGAAGTCTTTTTTCCCTGGGGTTTCCCTTTCTTTACCTTCTACCATCCTTCTCCCTCTTCTAGAATCTGGTTTTTGGGGCAATTCCTCTGGAAGTGGCCATGCTCGTGGCATAGACGGCACTTGAATGGAAGCTGTTCATAATCCAGCTTTTGGTAATGGTGCCACGATCCTACTTTTAGCTTTACTGCCTCTGGTAATCCTACTTCTAGGTCTACTTCTACACATATTCTAGCGCATGTGTACTGTCCTTTGTTCTCAGCTTTGTCTATGTACCTCCCCAGCGCATTACCAACTTTTTCCAGAGTTTGTATGTTCCAGCAATGAACAGGGAGATTTGGAAGCCTCACCCAAACTGGAACTTCCTTCGGGACGTCAACTTCAGGATCAAAGTCCGGAGTCCAACGGTTCAGGTAGAGGCCTTGACTGCCCATGAAGTACGGTCCACTTCTGAAAATGAGATCTCGGTCCTCCTTGGAAATGAATTCGAAGATGAAGAATCCCCGGCCAACCGGGTAGCAGGTGACACTATTCTTTATCTGAGGCCTCCAATTCCTTTGGATCCAGTCGTCTGTGGTCTTTGTAGAGGGCCAGAGTCCCATGAACTGGCCTACCAGTCCTCGCTCAGCCAGAGCCAGGGCGATCTTGATGGGATGATCAATCGGAAGGTCGATCTCTGGCACGGCTTCAAGCTTTTTAATGAACTTCGGGATGGCAGGTGCCAGATGCTTCTTCCCAGACGGCGTTAACAGCTTCCTGAAAGCCTCTTCGACAGTGACCGGGGCAAAGGGAGGGGGAATCCCTCCCCCAGGCGTGGCCATGAGGGCGACGGCCTGGTGAGGAACGAGCGGAGAACCCTAGGGCAAGAGGGAGGCGGCAGCTAAACAACGCGACAGCCAGTCCGTCACATTAAACAATGTTACATACTTATACATTAAGATTTACTCCAAGATATACACACAATCTTAGTCACACTAAGAAATAGTTGAGAGAATATATCAACCACACACCAAAATAGGATCTAACTAGTTAGAGAGAATCTCTCAAATCCAACTAGATATAACATCCTTCTAAAACTTAAAATCAAACCACACAAGTAGAGATAATCTCTACCTTACAATAAAAAATACATTAACAAACCATAACACTATGATATGATGTAGAATCATACATTAAACTAATAGAAGATAATAATTTCAACACGGCCTCTTAACTAGGCCTCTTAACTAGTATTGTCTTCATCTTTCTCAGTAAGGTCTTCATCAACATCTCTAACCATTTCAAAATCTTGTAGTCTTCTAACTGCATCAAGTTGTCTCCTATTCCTCCAAAACCATCTAACCTCCTATTCCTCCAAAACCATAGAGCCTCCTAGATGTGATCCAAGTTTCTCAACATCATTAAAAACACTTGAGATTTCTATTGAAAATCTCTTTTTCAAGATAAAAAATTATATTTTCTATTGTCATCACCATATTTCACAAATTAGGGAACACCAATTTCAAAAACTATCTTCTACTAAAACTCTAATAAAATTAATTACGCCAATAGGCTCAGATTTTGGGTGGCAGTCTATCACGGGGGCTTCACTAGAAGGCAATATAATACTACGTTCATTCATATTGCAGTATTAAATATTCATGAAAACCTAAAAATTATATTGCTTATATATTAAGGGGCAAAGGGTTTTTTTATTTAATGTAACAATACAAAAATACTTTGGGGTCTTTTTTATATGGGTGGGCTGACAAATATCCGCCAAATGGAGATGGCAGGATCACGGTCGGATGAGAAATCGGGTTGAGGCAAGGCTCGGGCTTACCAGTACACAGGGAAATCACGTCTTCAGGCATGCTTGAGGCAAGGGGGTTTCATGGTGAAGTGGGTTTCCAATTGATCATAGTCGAGAGACAGTGGTCATTGACAGCCAATTGTTACCAATAGCACTCAGCCAGTTGTTACCAATAGCCTTGGGAGGCTCTATGCCTCCAAGGCCTGTTATAGGCCCTCGATAGGCCTTGGGGGCTTGAATACCCAACCACTCGTTCCTATTACAGGCCTTGGGAGGTTTAGTCAGCTTCCTAGAGCTTGTTACAGGCCCTGGGGGTTTGGATACCTAGCCCATAACAGGCTTAGTTAGTGATTGGGGAACTGTAACATGCAATGTAAATGTTGTACTATGTGCATTGGCTCTAGTGACATATAAGAAGTGATCTCCTATCTCTTCATTAGACCATTAGATGTTACAAATCATAATGATATGTGGTTGATTAATTGCATTGTGGGTGAAGTAATGTGCATCCACAATATACATCAAAAGAAGCAAAGTGCATCCACAATATACATCAAAAGAAGCAAGGTGCATTGTAGAATGCATGTGGGATCATTAGAGGGGTATCATATCAATATACTAGGTAGAAATATAAAGGGGTATAAAAAATGTTAATGAAAAAATTGATACATACAATATCTAGTGAAAATAGGGGTTTTTTTAAATTGGGAAGGCATATTGGGAGGGGGTTAAAAAAATGATTTTGGAAGGTATTTTCCAATATTTAGTGAAATTAGGGGTATTGATTCATATGCCATGATCGAACGTGAAATTAGGGTTATTGATAACAGTTTATTGAGCGAAGCCCCCGTACACTCTATCATGTTATACTTAAATTAAATGCATCTTGATTGAGATTTAAATAAGATTAAATTAAAAAGTTGTTAAAAGAAAGGGGTAACATAAAGATTAAGTTTTTGTTTTATGTTTATATTAATTAGTTTAATGTTTATGTTATACCATAAATAGAAAACTATAACAATCTGGTAATTAGTTTAATGTTTAGCTTTTGTTTAATAACCAGCCATCTCCACAAAACTAAGTGGTTGGCTAGAATGTTCACCAACCACTTGACTTGTAACTGTGCTAATCTAACATAGTTGCTCCCTTTTCCCGTGAACACTCATGATCCAAAACAGTTGTTGGCCATGCTAACCATGCTTTTGCTTGCTATGTCTTGAAGGATCTCCTCTCAAAACATGTAGTCAACACAAATTTTAGCAGTCTTCTTCAACGTTGCTCGACTAATCTTTCTAACTGATCTATGCCCCTTCTAGGCAGTGTGCAGGAATGGCAGCTTCAACAGATTCATGGTAACCCTAATATGCAACACATCTTTCAACAGACGCTCCCGCGACCTGCACGAGTTGCTTAAATGATTGACGAAAGGTGGCTTCTACCGCTTTATGATTACCGGCGGCTGTTCCTTGAAGATCATGAGAAACACTCAGATATCAATTTGTGTAGATTGCATAGAAAGGATCGACCTAGAGGGATCACCCTTTTATAAAAAAATATTGTTTTTCTTTCCTCTGGACGACTCTCTCTGCAAGCGAACAATGGCTTGATTCTTTCCAGTAGTGAGCAATGTTGTGGACTTTTTCTTTAAAAAAACGAGATGAATAGATTGTAGCGTCTCTCATTGGATGACAGGTTAGAGCACGACTTTTCTCTGCAAATGTCAACTTCCTTGTGTCTATAGGTCGTAAAGTGTAGTCTGGCAAAACCAACGACGGTTTGGTTTCTCTTCTTGGTGATGGTGATGGCTCCTCCATGTTGACAAATCGCATTCAACAAACCATGGCACATAAATCTTCACTTAAAACATACAGATTTCAACAAACAATCTATATTTCTCACTGAAAACATCTACAGACTCTAAGCTAAAAGATCAGCTCTCAAGGCTCTCTCAATTCTTGAACGGTCTAGTTAAAAAGATTAACTGAAACCAACTCTAATACTCTTTAGAAAAAAGAAAAGTACACATTGTTTTTACACACAACAATTTTTTTTTCTGAATAATCTATGAACATCAAACAATGTTACACATATACATCAAACTCTTAACCAGACCAAGTTTTAATATAGAGATTTTACAATAACCCATACATTAACAAATTATCACAAACTTTGGTTGACTCCACATCTAAATCGATAGAAACACAAATTAAGGGAAAATAAAGCCCTCGTGATAAAGAATCTGATGCAATACGACTACCTTGCTCGACACACACATATCGACATATATATATATATATATATATACCTTGAAAGTCCTCATTGCAACCTGAGAGCAGGAACAGCAAAGAGGTCAAAGCGTCGTGGCATCGTTAAACCAAATGTTTCGCTCATATTCAGCTCCTCCTGGACTCCATCCTTACATTCCAAACTCCAATCGTAGGATTGCAACAGATGGGAAAGTGCAAGGCCGACTACTTCAAGAGCCAAAGCGATCCCAGGGCAGCCTCTCCTGCCGGAACCGAAGGGAATGAGTTCAAAGTCCTGACCCTTCACATCTATATTTCTATCTCTGCCACCCAGCTGCATAAACCTCTCCGGTTTGAAAGCCAAAACGTCATCGCCCCAAACAGCCGGATCTCTTCCCATCGCCCACGCGTTCACTATGAGCCTCGTCTTAGCAGGAATGTTGTATCCCGCCACAGTGCAAGTCTCCATTGACTCGTGGGGGAGCAGCAGTGGAACAGGCGGATACAATCTCAACGTTTCTTTCACCACGCAGTGCAAATACTCCAGACATGGCAGATCAGACGGCTTTACTTGGCCACCTTTGCCGACAGCCGACTGGAGCTCTTCCTGCACTTTCTTCATCACAGCAGGATTCTTCAACATCTCCGCCATTGCCCATTCTATAGTAGTTGCGGATGTATCAATTCCAGCAGTCAAGATGTCGAAAAGAAGAGCCTTTATGTCGTTTCTGCTGCTTAATTTTCTGTCTCTGGCGTCGGTCGCTCTCTCAGACATGTCCAGTAAGACGTCTACAAAATCGTTTCCATGTTGACCGTTTGCCCGCCCGTTTACAATATGTTCATCAATAATTTCCCCCGTCAAGGAATCGAATAGTCTGTGCATTTTCTTCATGCGCCCTCTGATGCCCTGCAAATCCAACCAAGCCACACTAGGAATGAAATCTCCGATATCAAAAGCACCGGTTAGAGGCGACAAATCTCGCACCATTTTCCCCAATCCTTTAAAGCTCGCCAAATTATCGGGCATGTCGGTGGAGCATTTTCTGCCCATCAGCATTCTGCATATTACATTTGCCATGAAGGGCAACACCGCCTTGCTCACATTTACAGGCTTGGCCCCGTTCTCGCTTTCCTTCCAAATAGATTGAATCATTGCAGACAACTCCTCGTCTCGCCCCGATTGGAATGACTCGATTCTTTTGGGAGTCAGCAGTTCTGAGATGCATATTTTTCTCATTTGTCTCCAATAATCTCCATACGGGGCCAACGCCACGTCCTTGAAATTGTAGGCCATGTATTTCCCTGCGACCGTTGCGGGTCGGCTGGCAAAGACCAGATCATGAGTTTTGAGAAAATGTTTGGCCATCTCAGGACCAGAAACAACCAGTGTAGGCATGGAGCCCAAGCGCAGAAACATAACGGGACCATATTGATCGGCAAGGTCTTTCAGAGCACGGTGAGGCAACTCTCCCAACATATGCAGATTCCCGATTATGGGCCATGGAAACGGCCCGGGAGGCAGTTTTGGATTGTTTAATCCTTTCGTTCTCAGACGATATTTGCTTAAGAAGAAGATAATGATCAAAACGAGTATAGTCACTCCAGCTGCATCTGCTGTCGTAGCTGAACTCAGGAAGTTCTCTCCTGTGCCCATTTTCTCTTCAATGCACATGAAACTGCTGCAGCTATTGGTCTGCTTCTCTCACCGCCGCATTCATTTATTTATAGAGATCCAATAATTGAACCAGAAATACGTGGAGTCATCTTGATCATGTTGAAGCGTTATCAACAATGCTTTACCTATATTGATCATGTTGAATCTTTTTTTAAGATGAATTACCATGGATATATTTGTGCAAAGACAAGGAATCCCTCGAGGCTCTGTGGCTTAGCCTTATTCATTATGGTTCCCAGTCTCAATTTTTGACCCAGAAAATTGAACTAATGATTTATGAAGATTTAATCATTTCACCAACCGACTTACAACTGTGAGCTAATCGTGTTGACCTTATCAACAATACTTTCAGATAGGATAGAGCAGACAATGCCGTATTTCTTTCTATTCACGCCTGCTGTATTTAATGTTTTTTTGTGGAATCTTTTGGAAGTATATATAATTCTCGAGATAAGTACGAAAGGAAGCGTAAGCGTAAAGTATGCACGTCAGAATCTTGAATAGAACTTTGAACGTGAGAGGTTCGACAATTGGACCCATAAAGGTTTTAACTTATATAAAATGTCAATGAACCTACTTCGAAAATTTAATTATAATCAAAATATCAACGAAGCTATTACTTTCGAAAGGTTTTTTGAATAGTGTGAGCTCGAAGAAGGGGATGAGGCGGTGCGAGGGTTTCCACAGGCGGTGCGAGGGTTTTCACAGGTGAAGTGTGGATTTTCACAGAGGCACCACTCGGTCCCCCACTGGAATGGGTGCCGGAATGACGATTAAAGGCTATAATGCAAGTTTTTCGGGAAGCTGTTGACAACGACATGCTATAAAGAGGTTATATCATTGTATCGGTGGGCTATAACTACTTTTCTGGTCACTGGAATTCATACACTCCGGTGCGCTGCCGCCGTTGATATTGGCACTGTGGATAACATCTGACATGAAGAACCCGTTGAAGGCAGTTACATCTCTCGGTGCTGTGTCGTCTGGCTACTGGAATGGGGGAAAATATGCCGGCCCCCATTATCCCGGCGGATAACAACTTGAACATATCAGACTTCATGATAGAAGAAGCCGGTTTATTTAAACCGGATTCATATTTCAAAGACCAGCTTAAAGGAAAAATGGCACTAAACCTAAATAGCCGACAAGTGGCGCCTCGTGTCAAGTCGCATAGGGGACATTTGGCTGGGGGGAGGACACCTGCTGAAGCTGTGGGTTCGGACCCTTCCATCGGCAGTGCTAGGGGGTTACCTGGATTGGGTAACAGCGACAAAACTGGGACATCTTCCCGTGCGGCTAGAAGGTTGAATGGAAAATATTTTTGCAGACCTGGGGAGGCCTGGTTAATAGTTGGAAGAGATATTGGGCTTGAAGAAATCGTGGAATTTAATATGACAGTGTTGGTCAGCAAGTTCTCATACCACGCTATGAACCGTAGAGACATTGTAAAATGGGTTATAGAGAAGTGGAATCCCATTCTGAAATACACCCCTCAAATTTTCGCATTGGCATGTGGCTGGTATGGCTTCAAATTCGAACAAGAGGCACATTTTCCCGTCATTTTGGAGGGGCTATGGCTTATGGTTCGGTAGTTTAATGCTGCAGAAATGGCAGACAGATTTTGACCCGGAATCTGCTTCGGTTCGGCTTCGGCATTTGTGGGTACTCCTTCCTGGTCTTCCACTGGCACTCTGGAACCGTGGGGCTTTCGAAGCCATTGGAAATAGTATTGGTCAGTTTCTACATGTTGATGAGGAGCATCTTAATGGTTTTGATCGCCGTATGGGTCGGGTTCTTGTGGAGGTGGACATTTCTTTGGGCCTTATTGATGTGCTTAACATTAACTGGCGAGGCCGTAAGCTCTCATAGATCATAGACTATTGGGGCATTCCTTTTCGCTGCTCAAATTGTAAAGGGGTGGGGCATTTGTGGCGACAATGCAAGGCTCAGGCTTCTTCTGGTCGTCTTAAAGATGTGGGTCCGTTCTGGTCTTCTGATGATGGTAGCGACATCGAGTTGGATACATCAGGCTCACTGGACGGCTACTCCAACAGGGTACCCACCCTTGCTGCTCCGGACTCGGCCTTGTTCCGTAAGTTAGAATCACAGGACCCTAACTTCTTCCATTCACTAAATGAGTTGGATATTTCTTTTATAAATGCTTTAGATTTAAACAATGGAAATAATGGAAATTACATGAGTCGCCGTCAACACATGGCAACAAATTCCTCCGGGTCTGAACAGGTTACTAATGAATCATCTGGGAATGATGACCTTGTCTCTGAGAATGAGCCGATTGAGAGAAAGAATATGCTTAGCCTTGCCGATTCCTCCCCGGTCATATCTTTTTCTCCTAGGCTTCCTCTTTCAGGTTCCCCGACTGTTATTATATCTACCGACTCTGAGTTACCTATCCTGGCACAGGATGTTTGTGGGGATGGGGGAGAGGAGACGAATCCCGACGGGTTTTCAGTTGCGTCTGATGTGAGGATGGAGGGGTCCAGGGGACTGAATCCTGTAAATCTGTCTGGGACAGATTGCCATAATGTGGGACCGGGCATATCTACAGATCCAAATGAGAAAATTTTACTTATTCCATCATATTCAGATATGGTGAAGAAGACTCCTATCCCTACTTTCTTCAAAAACCGGATGGTAGATGTGACTGAGCCAACAGGTGGGGATTTGGGGGGTTATTTGGGTTTGAAGAACTCTGATCCGGATGGAGATATTAACAATAATACCTCTGTGATTCCTCCTAAAACAATTGGAGACATATGTGTTCAAAAGGGGGCACATAGGGGCGGACTGGCCCCGGATTTCTCACCTCTTAAAATGAGAAGTGCTAGGAAAAACAAGAAGGTCACTCTGGGGGGGATAGAGGATGGACGATGCAAAGTGGACTCCCCCAACTCTTCTGATACCCGGGCTCTTAGAGGAATGAAAGCCCTTGCAAGGGTTCACAAATGATTTTTTTCTCTTTAAATATCCGGGGTGTGGGGGGTCTACCCAAACAATTGGCTCTCAAGCGAGTACTACATATTACCAATCCTGATTTGGTACTTCTTCAGGAAACTATGGTTTGTGGGGAGAAGGCCCGCATTTTTTTTAACAAAGTTAAGCCGGGATGGATGGTTTGCACTGTGGATGCTGTTGGTCTGTCTGGTGGTCTCTTGGTTTTGAGACTAAATCCATCTATCACCTCTCTGGGTATTTTGTTGTCCGGCAATATCAGGGGATCGGAAAAAAACTTAAATATTATCAACTGTTATGGGCCTTATTGTGATAGGGTGGCATTCTGGGATATGGCTGTCTCGGGTCATCTGCTGGAATTGGAGAATTTAGTTCTAGCTGGGGATTTAAATTTCACTTGGGGGGATGAGGAGTTTTGGGGCATTTTGGCTAGGCGGGACCCAATGGGATCCTATTTCAGTAATCTCTTCATGAAATTCTCCCTAGTTGATGTGGCTCCGTGGCCAATGGCTCCAACTTGGTCTAATGGTAGAATGGGGGAAAATATGATTCAGAAACGTATTGATCGTTTCTTTATATCGGAATCCCTTCTGGATTGCTTTCTGAATTACAGGTCCTGGATACATCATATAAAAATCAGTGATCATCTTCCTATTATTCTACAATTTGATGTGGAGGCCTCGCACTAATCCTTCCCATTCAAATTCAATTCCACATGGCTGTCGGATGTTGAATACACTTCGGGTGTGAGGACTAAATGGCAACAGATGGATGTTTCGGGGGAGAGATCTGCAATGGACAAGCTGGCGGTGAAACTCAAGGCTATTAAAGATTATACTATTTTGTGGGAAAAAAATAAAAAAGCTTTGATGGGAATAGAACTTGCTGAGATAGAAAAGGAAATGAAGACATTGATGCAGGGATCTGTTGGTTCTAGGCTAAGCCCAGAGGAAGCGACAAAACTCTCTTCAATGGAGAGCCGAAAAATTGAATATTCTTCTTATTCAGGAGGAAACATGGAGGTTGAAGAGCCGAGCCATATGGCTCAAAGCTGGGGATTTGAACACAAATTTTTTTCATCATTATGCGGATTCTAGAAGGATGCAAAATTCTATTTGGGATCTTAATGACCACAGGGGTCGGCGGATCTGGGGGGAGGAGGAATTGATAAATGAGGCTGCCCGTCACTTTCAGGAATACTACTGCAACCCAAAAAACACAACATTGGCAGAACAATTTAAGATTATTATGGAGTACCCTCGAATATTTAATGATGTGGAGGGGGACTATATATTTATGGATGTGGAAAACACATTGAGAGGGTTTGCTAAAGATAAATCTCCTGGACCGGATGGGTGGTCGATGGAACTACTTATCCATTTCTTTGATATAATGGGGGAGGATATCCGAATGGCTGTGGATGAGTCTCGGAAATTAGGCATGGTCTCTGGGGCATTAAACTCAACTTATTTGGCCCTCATCCCGAAAACATCACATCCGAATAACTATAATGAATTCAGACCTATAGCCCTCTGCAATTTAGTCTACAAGATCATTTCTAAGATTATTGCAGATCGGATCAAACCATCTCTTTCCAGACACATTTCCATGGAGCAGTATGGGTTTCTACAGGGCTGTCAGATCCATGATGCGGTGGGGGTGACACAGGAATTTTTTCACACAGTAAAACAAAAGAGACTTGATGCGCTCATACTACAATTGGATTTGGTGAAAGCATATGATAAGGTGGACTGGAATTTCTTGAGATTAATTCTGATTCAGATCGGTCTACCATGGAAGGTGATGAAATGGATTATGGCCTGTATAACTTCGGTTAATTATGCTATATTGATTAATGGACATCCAACGGAATTCTTTAAGGCATCCCGGGGCCTCCGTCAGGGATGTCCTCTATCGCCGCTCCTCTTCCTATTGGTCATTGAAGGCCTGAGTCTATCCATTCATAAGGCAAGAAGGGAAGGACTGATTGTTGGCATTAAAATTACAAGAGATATTTCTGTTACACACTCTTTGTTTGTGGATGATGTAATGCTTTTCAGTAAGGGTATCCTTGCTGAGTGGATTCAATATAAAAAGATTCTTGACTTGTTCTGCTCGGTTTCTGGTATGATCATCAGTTATATAAAATCTCAATTTTTGAAGCATTCCCTATTGATTGATGTGGAATGCTCGATCAACTCTATTCTACCATTAAAATTTAAGGAGATCGATGATGGAACGAAATATCTTGGTTTTTTCATAAAGCCTACTAATTACCTAAAGAATGACTGGACATGGCTCGTTAGACAATTTGAAAGGCGTATAAGTCACTAGAGCTTTCGCCATTTATCCTTGGGAGGAAAACTTACGCTGGCAAAAGCCGTCTTGCAGAATTTAGGAGTTTATTGGTTTTCACTGTGTAAAATCCCAAGATCCATCCTCTGTCTTATTCGGCGGAAGCTGTTCAGCTTCTTATGGTCGGGCAATGGAGCTCAAGAAAAATTTCATCTTATAAAATGGTCTGTTTTGGCTCGACCCTGGAAGTTGGGGGGGTGGAATATAAAGGACCTGGATCTATTTGTCAAGGCCTTGCATGCAAAAAGCCTCTGGCGTGCACTCTTCGATAATTCTGTTTGGGGAAGAATTATCAAAGCTAAGTACCTGAAAAATATCTCTGTTGCAAACTGGCTTAGATTGGATCGTCCTGCTACTTTGGGTGTGTCAAATATTTGGAATGGCTTGATGGGATCTTTCAAGGTTATTGCGCAAGGATTGCTTGGATTCCTGGTAATGGTCGAGACATTAAACTGGGGCTTGACCCGATATTGGGGGGGCCTACGGGGCATATCCTATCGATGGAATTAAGGACTCACCTCAGATCAAATGGATTTTGCACTCTGGCTCATGCGGCTGGTCAGTATAAGGATGGGCGGTCTCTTTGGATCTTGGCTCCACAGCTGGGTTTAACTGGTACTTTGGGAAATGAATGGGAAGAATATATCAGGTCGTTTTAGCAATCAAACATACAATTATCAGATTCTGCGGATAGATTAGCTTGGTCGTGGGATGTGTCCTGTGGCAATGTCTCAGCTAAATTGGCATATGATGCAATGTTTGCTAAGTCCCATTCTGAGGTACGTTGGTGGGAAAAAACTATTTGGAAGCTGGTCATTCCCCTCAAGATAAAGTGTTTTATATGGCTAGCGTTGTGTGTAATAAGATACTTACTTGGGACAACTTATGTCGACAAGGTTTCTTTGGTCCGAGATGGTGTCCCCTATGCTGCTCACAGGAGGAGTCTGTTGATCACCTTTTTTCCTCCTGTCCTTTCATCAGGGATCTTTGGAAGCAAATTGCATATAAATCTGGTGTACAATTCCGATGGGGACATCATACTCTCTATGAATGTCTGGAGGTCTGGTCCCGTCTTTCCAAAGGTTGTACAGAGCTCCCATACTTTATGATCTGGGAGGTTTGGAAAGCTCGCAATTCTCGTATTTTTGAAAACTTGACACCTCACCGTGATGGGATCTACTATAAAACCATTGTTGCACACAAGGAATATATAACAATTCATGAAGCTGTTGGTGGCAGGAAGGTTCGGAATCAGAAATACCGGTTTGCTCCTCCAATCCTGGTATTTCCATGTGGATTCTTTGATGGGGCTGCTGTGAGTCGGAATGGGTCGGGTGGGGCGGGAGCTACAATCCACATTTCCAACACTGTCTCTATCCATATCTGGCTAAATCTGGGTAATGGATCCAACACAAGGAGTGAGATATGTGCCCTATGGCTCTTACTATTTTGTGCCCACCAGAGAAAGATCTCATCCCTTGTAATATTTGGTGACTCGTTATCTATTATCTCTTGGGCTAGGGGCACTTCATCACTCAATGTTCTACTACTTACTCACTGGATGGAAGCGGCTCGAAAGCTTATTCTTGAATTTGAGCATATTCATTTTGATCATATCTTCAGAGAGGTTAATACGGAGGCAGATATGCTCTCAAAGCGGGCTCTTAACTCTCAAGCGGGGGTTATCATGTGGCAGGAATGGCGGGAGGATATACTTTTTACACATGGTTCTTATCAGTTACATTGGACATGATGATTATAGACTTTGCTGTTTACACACATTTTGTTTTCTTTCCAGTTTTATGTGGCATTGTTAATCTTATATGACTAATAGTTCTGTGTTCTGAGTCCAACTACTTGTTGGGCGCTTTTTCATACTCACATACATTTTGCAGCCTATATTACAGCCTCTTTCAGATGTTGTTTGGTATTTTCATTTTGGATGTATCTCGTCTTTACACTTCGCTATATGCTGATGTTTTTGAGTTGATTATCTGCTACTCTTCTGATGGCGATACCATTGGTGATTGGTATTTGCGGATGACTATACTTTGGACCTATTTTTATATTTTGATCTGTACATATCTGCTGATGTGGCATTTGGTTACTGTTATGCTACAGGATGTATTCCTGTTTTGACTTATGGATGAATTAGGGACATGTGACTCTATTTATATTGGTATTTTCTGAACTAGTTGTTGGCACATGCTGTTGCTATGACCGGTTTCTCCCTGGTCCTACTTTTGACAGGGTTTGTATGCCTTTGTATGGTCTGACAGTTGGATATATTTACTATTTCATATATTAATAGTAAGTTGAATTTTTCTGTGAAAAAAAAATCTAATATCACATTAAAAATTCAACCATGTAGCATCAAAATGCATAGAAAAAGTCATATCTATATTATTTAAAAGATATGTACATTCTTCAGTTGCCTTCATGTATTGTTATGGGTAAAAACAAGTTCTAGTTGTTCCAAACTAAATGTTGCAAAAAAAATCATTATACATCAAGTAAATCTAATTAGGTAAGTCATCAAACTTTCACTTGTTGAAAGTATATAAGCTTTCTCTATCATATTTCACTGTTACAAAAAAACAAAAAAACATCTACTCATGAAATCTGGAAGCCCATCAAAAAGGTTTGCTCACTCAGTTTGAGTCAGTTCTGGATCCCCATCATGTACTTTAGAAATGCAAAAAAGGATTATCTCTAAAGACTTCAGAAAATATGATCACACTGAGTATCAAATCTTGTATGAGTATTCTATAATAATAAAGTAATTAGATTCGATGATATGCCATACTCCTTCCTCCAAATGAACACCCTCTTTTGCAAGATTATCTACTATTCCATTCCTTTCATGAAAGATATGCTTTATTCTTACATCTCCCAGCTGATTTTTTAATCTAATAATTTCATCCAGTAGAGCTTCCAGCTGAACGATATGCAATCTATAAGTACCTATTATCCAATTTACTGCAATTTGAGAGTCACCAAAGATTTGGACATCCCTTATATTATGTTTCGTTTCCAATCTCAGGAGGAGTCTAATTGCACTAAGATCTGCAAAGTTGTTAGTACCATGACTAAGTCCATATTTAAATTTGACCCAATGCTTCTGTAAAATATAAAGTATGCCACCTGCCCCACATAGCAAAGGATTCCCCATACCAGCACCATTGAAATAACCCCACGAGATATTTTCATCAAAAACTTTCTCTTCGATATTCTGAATTTTTAGTTGGGTCTGATCCTGTGGAAAATACTTCAGAATTTCCATACTATGGAATGCGCATTAAAAAGCTAGGATAGTTCTATCTTCAAAACAACTAGCATTCCTTGCTAGCCAGATACCCCAAGCCACAATAAGAGGTAGTGATTTATACTCGGACACCTTTTCAAGTTTATTCCAATTTCTTAAACATGCTTCAATAGTCTCTCCCATCCAAATATTTGTAACTTTCAGCATAACCTCAATCTCTTCCCAAACAGTCTGAGTAAAGGAACTAGTCACTGCTAGATGGTAATTCAACTCCTCATCCATTTTACATAAATAGCATCTTCCTGACCCTTCTCTTTTCTTCCGTTGTATAAAATCCCAGTTTAGAGATCTATTTGACAGAAGAAACCACATAAATATTCTGGATTCTAAAGGACAGTGGTATCTCCAAACTGACCGCCACCACCAATGAGACTCAATAACCTTATCCCGCAACATAAAATTGTAACCAGATTTAGGATTGTATACTCCATTATCCGAGAAGCTCCAAATCAAGGAATCTTTTCTGTTGGATATCCTGACATTACATTTTAAAATATTTGAAATAAACTCATCCCAAAGTACTTTATCATTTCTAGTCAAACCAATATCCTCCACTTTCATCCAACCTTACCCTCAGATTGAGTTCTAAGCGTTAAGTGCAATATCATTTAGATAATAGAGCCCCATATTTTTAAGAGTAGATGTAACATTTTCTGGAAGAAAGAACTGATGACTGCATCCAACCCATGGGTCGGCTCCCAATCTCACTGAGCAATTGTCTCCCACCTTCCACGATAAACTGATACCAAAAATGCCAAATGCTTTTAGCACAGCTTTCCAGCAGAGGAATACATTCCTCGATTTCTTGATTAGCCTACGGATCCAATCAACCAAATTTTCATGATATATATATTTTCTCATAACCACCTGTACCCACAAACTTGAGCCATTAATTATCTTTCAAACATTTTTTGCTGCCAATGTAGTAGAAAAGAGTCCAGGTATTTTAAATCCCCATCCTCCAAGCTTTTTTGGGAGAGCTAAAGACTGCCATTTTATCCATACCATACCTTGAGACTCAGGATTTGCATACGAAAGAAATTTATAACACAGCTTTCTAATTCTTTCTAAAACCCCCACTGGGATCTAGAAAGCCATCCAATAGACCGATATAGACTCCAAAACAGACTTGATCAATTTCAATTTCCCACCTTTGGATAGCCATCTATGGATCCAATTAAGGATATGAGTTTCACACTTGATGATAAGCCAGTACCAATCCTTGATGGTATAGGAAGAAGGCTTCATCCTAAAGCCCGGGTATTTAAAGCCTGTTTCCAGCTGAGAGATCTGATAAGGATGTAAAGTCTGTTGATTATGAGAACCTCCTGGTCATCTAGACGAGAGATCAATATAGAATATTTTCCGTGGTTAACCTTCATTCCCGTTGCTTGAAAAAAACTCTGAATTAGATCTGCAACTTTCCTTAATTCCTGTAAAGTTCCATCAGAAAATAAAAGAATATCATCAACGAATAGGATATGGGTTATAGAAATGTTACCCCCAAAGGATATGCCTCTTAACTCGCCTCTATGCTTAGCATCCAGCACCACCCTTTTAAAACCCTTTGCGATAAGTAGAAATAAGAGCGGTGCTAGAGGGAAGCCTTGCTTGAGTCCTTGGGATGGTATGAAAAATTCTGATGCAGATCCATTAATAAGGATAGAAAAAGAAACAAAAGATAACCAACCCATCACCCACGTGATAAAGGGTATCCCAAACCCCATCTGAGATAAGATCACTCTAAGATAAGTCTAATTGGCTCTGTCATAAGCCTTAGATAGGTTCAACTTTAGAACAACAGCCTTATACTTTTTACTTTTTATTGTATGAATACCTTCTTGGACTACCACGATTGCTTTATGGATATTCCTGCAAGGGAGAAACCCAAATTGCTCACCTGAAATGTAGTCTCTAAGGACCAACTTGATACGGGTAGAAATAACCTTCGAAATTATCTTATAGATGCAGTTACACATAGAAATAGACCTATATTCCTTGAAACTGGACGGAGCATAAGTTTTAGGAATAAGTGCTAAAAAGGTGGATTTAAATACCGCTGAAACTTTCCCAGATTGCTTGGTTTCTTTGATCACCTTAAGAAGATCCTGTGCCAGAACATCAAATAGTCCAATATAAAATTCAACAGGAAATCCATCTAGTCCCGGACTATGATCCTTTTTGAAAAGAGACAGTACACTATTTAGTTCCTCGAGGGAAATATCTTCCATCAATGCATGGTTATCCTCCTCAGAAACAGTAGAAGGAAATAAACAAAAAATATTCATAATATTTGCAAGATTAACATGCCCATCATTCGTGAAAAGTTTCCGAAAATACTTGATTCCTTTCTGTGCAATAGCTTCAAAACCTTTGACCAGTTCACCAGTATCTGCCTTGATCTTCCAGATAGAATTTATATTTTTTCTATGGTTGGAAAAGTGGTGAAAGAATTTTGTATTTTCATCACCATTTTCTAACCAGATTGCCCTACTTTTCATTCTCATCTCCGACTCCCTTGATAATAAAATTTGTCTCATGCGAAGCTCCAGGTCTTCGATTTCAAGTTTAGAAGCATCATTTAGAAAACCAAACCCCATATGTTTAAAAGAATCTACCAGTCTCAATTCAATCTCCTTCAACTGTCGATCATTAAGTTCTTTTCTCTATATCGACCATCCCAAAGATATATCTTTTACCTTTTTTAAATTCATTTCAAAATGAGTTGAAGCTGATTCCTCATAATTATCATCTTGGACAGTCCACCCCTCTTTAAGTAATAAAACAACAGATTCATCATTTAACCAATAAGGATTAAATTTGAACGGGCTAGCAAGTTTCCTACTTCCTCCAATATGCTCAAGAAAGATCGGCTGATGATCGGAATCCCCTCCAGTCCCAACCCACTATTTGAAACAAATCCATTTTTCCAACAAAGATTCAGATAGTAGGAAATAGTCAAGGCGTTTATCAATTCTGACATTGCCAACACGTTTATTGGTCCAGGTGGGAAGGAATTTTACTAGCCCTATATCAATAATATGAATCTCTTCTAATCGATGAGAAAAAAAATCAGAGAGAGTATATGGCACAGCAAGAGGGCCCCAAACTTCAGAATTCCCTAAAGTAAAATTTAAATCCCCACCCAGGATGATATTATGTTGGTTTAGGAAATATTTAGAAAAGACATTATCCCAAAAGGACATGCGGCCATGATACGAACCATAAAGATTCACAAAAAGAAATTCGTCACCCAAATGAGCCAAGAACAAAGATAACCAGAGTCAAAAGCCCACGCATTTACAAGTTTCTGACAATTCCTCCTCCAACTAGTCATTACTCCACCTGATTTACCTTTAGAATCAAGAAAATCAAAACACCATCCAGGAAATAACTTTTGTATGTCCGTTGCTATTCCCAAACCTTCAGTCATTAACTCTTGAAAAAAAACCACATCAACTCGGTGCTCTACAAGTAACATCCTAATAGCTAGCTTTTTGGGTAGACTAGCTAGACCCCTGCTATTTAGAGTCACAATCAACATTTAGAGACTGAGTCCTGGGATCTCGATGCACTAAGCACCAATTTTAGGTTGAACTGTCTGCATTCCACTCCCGGGATCCCCTCAGATAAAAGGAGACTCTTAACCTTTACCCAATCACCAAGCAGGACCTTCGAAACCCTAGAAGTAGGAAAAGTCCCTACCTCTCCAATGGCCTCCAAAACATATCCCTGTTTAGACCTCCGATTGTATCTATGATCACGATCCAGACCAGAAGAGACCTTACTTAACGACAAATGAGACCGAGTAAAAACACCCAAAGACTCAGACAGAGAAGTAAGAAAAGGCACACCAACAACCACAGGCTGCTTCGAAGACTTAGTTGATGATGCATGAGCATCGGGGCCTAGGCAGAGTTGTCAAAGTTGATCGAAATAGGGAAGGCCGACCAGAGGGAATGCTAACGACCACTGGTGCGGAAGAGCAGATTGGATGTCGAAGTCAATAAGTCGTGCAGAAGCAGTCGATATGCGATCGAAAGAATATGTGGAGGTTGAAAATTCGATATGTTATAGGTCAGTAAACGACAGGGTTGTAGCGGAGTCGCCGAAGGATGACATGTTGTCGAACCGCGACATTGACAGGTTTAGGAGAATGCCAAGCGGTGAGGAAGGGGCGGACTGGCAGTCGCATGAGCGGAAGGAAGCCGACGGAAGTGTCGAAAGATGATGGCAAACAGTATGGTCGAGCAGTGATGAGACCGAATACTGTAGCAATGTCAGGAGGACGCGCAAAAATTCAATCAGAGTACTTGGTATCCGTTCGAGGTTGCTAAGGAAGTTATTAGCAATTATTGCATGTGGTTGGGATCATGACAGATGTCACCACATGTAGAGATTGTGCAGCACGACAGAGGCACTGACAGTTGCAGGTCTGCAGGATTGGGGAGATAGGTGGACAGAGGAAGAGTGTTTCAGGATTTGGAGTATACCTCGAGATGCGCAGCAGCAGAGGAGAAGGCTGAGGAGTTTGGATCAGTTGGGAAACTTATCTTGGCAGAGTTGAGATCGATCAGTAGAGGATCGAGAGAGTTGAGCTCAAGGAAATATTTGTAGATTGGATAGGAGAGTCACACATCTATAGACCGCAGAGAAGATCAAGGCATAGCTCAGAGTTCCGCAGTGAGCCAGGAGAGGGTGAAGATCGACACACTGAGATAGAACACAGTTACTTCTGTATTGTAATAGGCTAAGGCCAACAATAGTTAGTTGTTTACATTCCTTGCATTTCGCATTGTAACTGTTTTCGGTAGAAGTAATATAAGCTAGCTTTTGGAATCCTGTTTACATCTTTTCTATGTGAACGCGTGTGTTTATGTGTAATTGTTAAGCAAGAACGCTCATCGGGGTGACCTTGCGTCAAGTGGTATCAGAGCGGGAAAAGAAGCCTGTGAGAGGAAAGGTGGTGATATCAACCTGACTAGGTCAAGTGGTATCAACATTGGAAGTGAATCCAGTGTGCAAGTGCGTTGAATAGCTCCAGCTGTGGTTGGGTAGAGTTGTGCACGGCTCGTGAAATTCTGGTTGCAATTGGACAGATTGGGAGTTTCAGCCGAGGTTGCAAATGGCTCACAGAGGCATTAACGTTCGAGGTGTTGGACGAAGAGCGTGTGGCGCAGTAATCACAGTTGATCGTGAGATGTTCGACGAGTGTGTCCGAACAATGCGAACTTTGACTAATGAAGTCGCATTGATCAAAGAAAGGCAAAGGCGTGGTTGTATTTCTGATGCATTAGACCACAATGACGAGGAGGTCGAAGAACTAGAAGCACGAGAAGCAACAGGAGAAGAACCAGAAGACAAACTAATCAAGCTACTGTCAGAGATGAGAGTTTGGACAAAGATAGATGTATGTACCTACTCAGGAAGTTTGGATCCAGAAGACTTGATCGACTCGTTCAGAGAAATGGAGAATTAAGACTTCGACATAGAGCGGATCGAGGATCCTAAGCAGGTTAAGACTACATGTCTGAGGTTTAAGGGTCAAGCCTCATTGTGGTGGGACAATGTGCAGGCTGATAGAGTCAAGAAGGGAAAGGAGAAAATCAAGTCTTGGGACAGGATGGTCGCCAAGCTGAAAGGGAAGTTCTCACCGAATGACTATGTGATTTCCTTGTTCCGGAAGTTACAGAAATTTTGACAAAAAGAGATGTCCGTGAAGGAATACATGGAAGAGTTCTATTGATTACCGATAAGGCCGAGTCAAACCGACGAAGGTGAAGAAGCTGTAGAAAGATATGTCAACGGCTTGAAATATGCCATTCAAGACGAGTTGAGCATGTCAAGGTTCAGAGCGGTCAGTGAAGCCTACCATTTATCTCTGAAGACAGAAGAGAAATTGTCGATGAAATCTGCATTGACCAGAGGTAGGATGACTGGTCGGGGTGCAAAGACTATTTCCGCAAAAGGACAAAGTAGCAAATATAGGAGAGAAGACGTCGAAGAAAACTGACGTGCGGAAGGGACATCGACTAGGGAGAAAGAGCAAGAAAACCGACGCGATGGTCGAGAGACATGCGGGCGAGGTGCGTATGGTCGAAGTGGTACATCCGACATAAAAGGAACTGACAGACCAGCCATAGTTTGTTACAAGTGTCAAGCAGTCGGACACAAGGCATATGAGTTCCCAGAGAACCTACATCCTACAGAGAAGTCGGAACCCAGACGTCAAAGGGATGAGCAAGTCGACGAGAGGGAAGAGTCGAAATCCGACAACAATGAGGACGAGAAGAATAAAAGTCAAAACTTGATGGTCAGGTGAACATTGGTTCAAGAAGACCGACACGACGAGAAAGAACTGGCACAGCGGACGACTATCTTTCGAACTAGAGTGTGAATCGGTGAATGGCATTGGAAGACCATAGTTGATGGTGGAAGCACAGAGAATCTTGTATCGACAGAGGTCATCGACAAGATAGGTTTAAGTGTCGAGAACATCCACACCCATACAAGATCTCATGGTTGCAGAAAGGACACCATGTGAAGGTGACTAGACAGTGCTTGATTAATTTCAAGGTTGGGAAGCTTGAGGACATCGTACTGTGTGACGTAATCCCAATGTATGTGTGCCATTTGTTGTTAGGGAGACCATGGCAATATGATCGGAAGATGATCTATGATGGTCAAGCCAACACAGTCACAGTGTGAAAGAATGGCGTGTGAAGGACTCTGAAGCCGAAACAGGAGGAGCAAGCCAACTATAAGCAGGACAAGAGCAACTTTTGGGAGAAAAAAGTGCTGATGTGTTCAGCGAAAGAATTCCTCGTGGAGGAGGAAAAGCAGTCGGGATGTTTAGCCATAATTCTGAAAGGGCCATGTGTTAAGAGGTCAATAATGGAGAAGATTCTGGTCGAAGTCAGAAATATGCTTGACGAGTTTCGGAGCATAGTAGTCGATGAGGCACCGACGAGAAGAATATCCCATCAGATCGACTTGATTCCAAGGTTGAGTCTACCAAAAAAGGCACCGCATAGGATGAGTCTAACAAAAGGTCAGGAACTCAATCGACAAGTTCAGGAGTTGTTGGACAGGGGATTGATCAGAGAAATTCTGAGTTCATGCGCGGTACGAGCAGTATTAGCGCTGAAGAAAGGTGGAGAATGGAGGATGTGTACAAACTCCATAGCTATAAACAAGATCATGATCAAGTACCGGTTTCCATTGCCAAGGATGGACGACTTGATGGATTGCTTGAGTAGAGCGAAGTACTTCACGAAGATAGACCTAAAGAGCGGTTATCACCAGATTCGGGTTAGAGAAGGAGATGAATGGAAAACAACATTCAAGACAAAGGAAGGAATGTATGAGTGGTTAGTCATGCCATTCGGATTGACTAATGCACCTAGTACATTCATGAGGTTGATGAATGAGGTATTGAAACCATTCTTAGGTAAGTTCCTCATAGTGTACCTAGACGAAATCCTGATATTTAGTCGAACCAAGACAGAGCACTTGGGGCACATTCAATAAGTATTGTAGAAGTTGCAGGAAGAAAAGCTGATGGTGAACCTGCAAAAGTGTTTCTTCATGAAGGAAGAACTGGTGTACTTGGGATTTGTAAGTTCGAGTAAAGGCTTAGTGATGGACCCAAAGAAGGTGAAGGAAATATTGGATTGGCCGGAACCGACAAGTACAAATGGAGTAAGGATTTTCCATGGAATTTCCAGTTTCTATAGGAAGTTCATTCGTGGATTTAGTCGGATTTGTGCACCTTTGACAGAGTGCATGAGAAAATGGGAGTTCAAGTGGACGGAAGCTTCCCAATGAGCTTTTGACAAGTTGAAGGAAAAGGTCACTGAGAGCCCAGTGTTAGCGCTCCCAGATTTCAACAAAGTTTTCCAGGTTGATTGCGACGCGAGTGGAATGGCAATTGGAGCAGTGTTGAGCCAGGAGGGCCGACCAATTGCATTCTTCGGTGAGAAGTTGGATGATGCGAAGCGGAAATATTCGTTCTATGACCAAGACTTTTATGCTATTGTCCAAGCATTGAAGAAGTGGAGGAATTATTTATTTCCCAAGGAATTTGTGTTATACACAGATCACCAAGCACTGAGGTATCTGAATAGTCAGTCTAATTTGAATCAACGGCACATGAAATGGGTCGAATTCCTGCAACGATATACATTCATGTTGCGACATAAGTCGGGCAAGTTGAACAAGGTTGCCGACGCGCTAAGTCGAAGAGTTGCATTGCTAAACACGACGACAATTCAGGAAATAGGAATAGAGTCGGTGAAGGCAGAGTATGTGACCAACGAGGATTTTGCAAAAGCATGGGAGGCTTGTCGAGAATCGTGGAGTGTCAACAGGACTCCATACTTGGATTATTTCATCCAAGAGGGATACCTATTCAAGGGACAACAGTTGTGTATTCCCAGAGGATCCATAAGAGAGAACCTAATCCGAGAGTTGCACAACAGTGGGTTAGTAGGTCATTTTGGCATCGACAAGACCAAGGCATTGGTCGAAGATAAGTATTATTGGCCAGGAATGATGACAGATGTCGGGAAGTGGGTATGACAGTGTTGCATTTTCCAGTTGGCGAAAGGGAGAAGTCAGAACACGGAGTTGTATACACCGTTACCTGTACCGAATACCCCATGGGAGCACCTAAGCATGGATTTTGTGCTAGAATTGTCGAATATGCAACAAGGGAGCGACTCAATATTTGTTGTAGTCAACAGATTTTCGAAGATGGCACACTTTATTCCGTGTCGGAAGACAAGTGATGCCACAAGCATTGTTGTACTATTCTTCAAAGAGGTAGTCACATTGCATGGGTTGTCAAAGAGTATCACATCGAACAGAGATACCAAGTTTATGGGGAATTTCTAGAGAACCCTATGGAAGAAATTAGACACAAGGTTGCAATTTAGCTCGACATATCATCCGCAGACAGATGGAAAGTCTGAGGTGGTGAATAGAAGTTTGGGAAACCTTCTAAGGTGTTTGACGGCTGACAGAACCAAGCAGTGGGAGAATGTGTTGGCGCAAGCGGAATTCGCATACAACAATTCTGTGAATCAGTCAACAGGTTTGAGCCCATTTCAGATTGTTCAGGGAAGAAGCCTACATGGAGTGGCAGATTTGGTCGAGTTACCGACATAAATCAGGAAAAGCACGAATGCAAAATCATTCGCAAAGCACATGAAACAAGTGCATGTTGATGTGCGGAAGCGCATAGAGAAGAGTAACGTGGCATACAAGTTGAGAGCTGACTTGAAGAAAAGGATACAGTCATTCAACGAAGGAGACTTAGTCTATGCACATTTGCGAAGGAGAGATTTCCGACAGGAACATATAACAAGTTGAAGCTGAAGAAGATAGGACCATGTAAGATTCTGAAGATGATTTCGGATAATGCTTATGTGTTGGAGTTGCCGAAGGACTTGATCATTTCACCAATGTTCAATGTCTTAGATCTGTACAAGTTTGAAAAAGGGTCAAGCAGCAGAAGCACATAAGTGTCGAACATCGTCTGGACAATGCAGATTCCAGATCGACACAAGGAGGAAATCACAGAAGTAATAGAGGAACGCAAAGTCGGGCGTACGTGCAGTTCGCAAAGCAAGGAATACTTAGTGCGATGGAAAGATGATGAGTTGTAGGAGGCGACATGGATTTTCGAAGAAGATTTCAGGAGACTGACGGAGCAGTCAAGTTCTTTTTCACCTGGGGAGTCTGATGCAGGAGCATCAGGGCCTAGGCAGAGTTGTCGAAGTTGATTGACATAGGGAAGGCCGACGACCATTGGTGCAGAAGAGAAGATTAGCTGTCGAAGTCAATAAGTCGTGCAGAATCAATCGATGTGCAATCAATAGAAGATGCGAAGGTCGAAATGTCGACATGTCATAGGTCGACAAACGACAGGGTTGTAGCGGAGTTGCCGAAGGACGACATTTTGTCGAACCACGACACCGACAGGTTTAAGTGAAGGCCAAGCAGTGAGGAAGGGGCGGACTGGCAGTCGCATGAGCGGATGGAAGCCGATGGAAATTTCGAAAGATGACGACAGACAGTATGGTCAAGCAATAATAAGACCGACTACTGTAGCAGTGTCAAAAGGACGTACAGAAAGTCAAGCAGAGTACTTGGTAGCCATTCAGGGTTGCTAAGGAATTTATTAGTAGTTATTGTAGGTGGTTGGGATCATGGAAGATGTCACTACCGGTAGAGATTGTGTAGCACGGTAGAGGTGCTGACAGTTGCAGGTCTGCAGGATCGGGGAGATCGGAGAACAGAGGAAGAGTGTTTCGTGAGTCGAAGTAGACCTCGGGATGCGCAGCAGCAGAGTAGAAGGCCAAGGAGTTTGGATTAGTTGGAAAATTTATCTTGGCAGAGTTTAGATCGGTCAGCAGAGGATCGAGAGAGCTGAGCTCAAGGAAAGATTTGTAGATTGGATAGGAGAGTCACACATCTATAGACCGCAGAGAAGATCGATCCATAGCTCAGAGTTCTACAGTGAAACAGGAGAGGGTGAAGATTGACACACTGAGATAGCACACAGTTACTTCTGCATTGTAATAGGCTAAGGCTGACAATAGTTAGGTGTTTACATTCCTTGCATTTCGCATTGTAACCGTTTTCGGTAGAAGTAATATAAGTTAGATTCTAGCATCCTGTTTACATCTTGTCTATGTGAATGCATGTGTTGTGTGTAATTGTTAAGCAAGAACTCTCATCGAGGTGACCTTGCGTTAGTTGATAGAGAAGCATAAAAAACCCTCAAAAACTGACCAGATCCAGAATTAGAGTCGATACCAAAAATTTGAGAAGGAACAGTCGATCCAATAACAGAGCATGCCTCTAGTCTAGTAAGTGTGCTTTCATGAGACTGACAAATAACAGGCACAACTAGCTCAAGTAAAGAAACAAGATTCACTGCCACAGGCTCAACACCAGAGTTTTCAACACTAAGACTAGGAAAAGCAGAAGGTACACCATTGAGAATACTAGAAGAAATCTTGCAAGGAGAAATGGGAGGCCAAGAAACAATCGGAGAAAGCTTCCCCAAAACCTGAACCTTAGGCTCCCAAACCTTTCTATTAAAAGAAACAACACAATCCCTCACTATATTCCCATAAGAGTGACATCGATTACATCTAAAGGGAATACCCTGGTAATCTAAGGGTTGTAGGAAAGAAAATTCATCTTTAGAAATGGTAATATCTTCTGCTAAACCCTCCCGGAGATCCATATTCATTAAGACTTTCCCGATGCAGAAAATTTTGGTTGATTCATAATAAATATTAGCTTTCACAAAGACTCCTAAAGAATTCCCCACTTCTTTAAAAAAATATGTAGACCAGAACTGAAAAGGCAGATTTAGAAGCTTTACCCATATCAGAATTGAATCATACCTTTATGTTTTCGGATTGAACATAGGATTCCAATGCTTAAGAAAGAGAGCAGCTGAGTCCCATCTCTAATTGCACCCAAGAACGGCTACCACATCCATTGCCAAGGAAAATATGAATGTAAGCCAACCTCGCGGAAGGACATAAGCACAAGGAATAGCCTACACCACCCCAATCCATACCTTCTCCGTCCAGTTCTTTAGGCCCGAAGCCGAGACTCTGCGGCTCGTAAATATTCCAACCAGGGTCATCTAGTTGGTTAGAAGTATGTCATTCAGACTAACATCTTCCCCCAGGATCAAATTTATGGGTTTAGGTTTCTTCGATACCACCTTTTTAAACTTGCATTTCCTGCCTGGAGAGCTGGTTTCAATAATCGACGAAACTGGTCTCCTAGGAAGAACGGGAAATTCAATTAGGTTCAAAGAACTATGTACCAAACCATAATCAAGAACAGTCGGTTGGACTGAAAAATTTCTCGTCTCAGATATCAACCCAGTGTTGTTCTCCACAATTCCTTCCAAGCCAAAAATACCCTGTTCAGCGCCTGGATTCCTCAAACCCCCACAGGGAAACTTCGGACTCAGTTTAGGCGTTGATCTAGCAATAGTTTTGGTCTTCCACAAGTCCATTAAAGACTATAACCCCAAAATCGAGATAAAGCCAGCTAGCAACACCGCCTTCTGACACCAAGCAGTAAATGCATCCAACTACCAACCTACCTATGCTTCACACCAAACTAGTAGCTACCTCCTCGATCCTCATAAAAATATTCTTGGAGCTCCCCATGTCGCATCAAAATCCTATCACTCAAGCGCACTCAAATATGTATCAAGTTCCATGTTTTCTTTATATATAAAAGTTCCGTGTTTGTTTTGGATTACTAAGATTACATGCTTTTAAATATTTTAAACTATCAAAATCTTTATTTTAATAAATATTTAAAAGTAGATACCTAACATTTTTGTTAATATATTGTAATCTGATGAAAATATGAAATCATGCTATCTTAAAAATTTAATTTAAATCTTAAATCCTAACAGTAAAGCTCGTCAAAATATGTATTTGGCTCGTTGTACCAATTTTACAACCTCTTTAACAATTTTCTATGTATTAAAATACTAATAATATTTTATAATTCATTCTAAAGTTTAAAATTGATGTTTTAAAATTTTAATTTGTTTTACAAAATGTCACATCCAGTGCATATTATGTTCTGAAAAAATATAAAGGTTGATCTCAAGAAAAGTTAAACATGTTCATCCAATACAACATTCCACGACATAGTCCACAATTTAAAGGCAAACTTATGTTGATGTTATTAATTTTTTTAAAACATGTTTAATTTGAGAACCATATATATCCTTAGAAATAATTGATTTCTTTATAATCAAATACATGCATACTCTACTTTACTCTAGTGACATGAGTACATGTAATATTTTAAAAATTGTGTAAAGATACCACTCACACAAGCAACAATATAATTTCAATTTTATAATGATAAATATATACTATTAATTATTAATTGTAAGTGTATACAAGTTTTGATTTGTTGTAATAAGTTATAACAAATTCATAAATAATATTATATACGTTATAATAAATTATAAGTAGATTAATATAAAGGAAAACTATTAATTTTAAATTGTTTTTTTAATATATAAATAAATCAAGAAATAAATTTTTTAATATATAAATAAATCAAGAAATAAATTTTTTAATATATAATATATGTTTTCTAAAAATTAATGTTATTTCAAACAATTATAAGAATAATATTACATCTATGAAATGAAAAAAAAACAATGATAGATACATTTTTAAAAGTAACCAGAGTTAAATGTAGCTTAGTCCCTGCCTTTTAAATATCTAAAAATTAAAAATGTATAATAAATTTTTGCGAATCAATTTATTAAAAATGATTTTTTGCAAATCTTATTGGTGCAGCAAGTTGAAGGGGCTGAGGGATGATGTAAGTTACAGTACCTGCACAATGCACAGTGGACAGGCACGTCAGCCAAGAACCAGCATTGGAACAAGCAAAGTGGGAAACAGGTCTCCCGCGGAATTTGGGCTTGGGCTAAGTCAAGCTGATGATTTTGTGTCGTTTTACTAGAGCTATGGCTGAATTTGGTTCACAATACTGAAACTGTAGCATTTACAGTATTTGTTCTTATTACCGGCAAAGACGCAAATTCTGGAACCTTATGCAAATGTTTGAAACAAAATTTTCTTGTTAGCCAGCAAACCGTGTGAAGAATCTGCTTGCTTTTTGGCCCTAGAGAATCCGTTTTGGGGTAACTGCTTCTAGAGAGTTTGAAAATTTAGATTTTAGCTTATCAGATATGGCAAGTGGCAGTGGAAAATGGTTGTTTGTAGCGGTGACCATTGCCCAATTTGAACTCCTCATGGCCGTTACTTTATGTTCGGCACAAAGAACTTTTCTTGGTGGGACAACATTTTCAACTGAAAGTTGGAAGAAAACAATAATCCCGGGGAAGGCAGCCCGTTTAAACATCGTGTGCTCAAATCCAGTATCCGGAAATGTATTTTTGGCAACCCACCGTAATATCTTATCATCATGTTTGACTAATAAATTCCTTATTGCAAAGCCATTGGATTCAACTAGAGTCTTTATTATGGCGAAGTCCCTGCAAGTAAAAATTTATAATGCATAGTACTTAACTTGTACATATGAATATGCATTAGAATATGGATTTCTCTCTACGACCTCTCACTGAAAATAAAACATAAATAAAACAAGAATGATTAACAAGCAAAGGATAAAAAACAGAAATGCAGAATTGTTTGCTTGATCAATTGAAGTGAATTGGTAGGTAATTATTACGCATCCGAACATATAAACCAAACTATTCATGTAAAATAAATAAAAAATAAAAATAAAAAAGTTGGCTATCTCTCCGAGTCTCCTCAACAATGTTTGGGGATGTCAAATATCATATTACATCAGGATGAGAAGCTTCTTTTGATTCACCACCACACCCACTAAGGACTTGACAAAGATGAGCATTAATTCATATATTTAATCTATCAATAAATTGATCAAAACTCTTCGAAATGGCTGTCCAATTGGCTAACCTAAATATTAAATAGACTTGTCATGAATTTATAAAAATATGTTTTGGGGTTTTTTAAATTTTGGTACATGTGCCTGTTAAAGCTTTTGAAAATCGGTGTCCAATCGAGTTATCTAAAACAATGATATGTTTTTAGAATTTTGAATTGTTATCTAAAACAATGATATGTTTTTAGAATTTTGAATTGTTATCTAAAACAATGATATGTTTTTAGAATTTTGAATTGTGAAACGTACTTGGAAAATATTTTATAATATATTTTGGGTTAATTATACACATAGAATGCAACTCTCTACTCAAGTCTGAGACTCAGTTGTTCTCCACTCGGAGCTTCATGATATAACAACCAAATAGTATAGTGTTCATATTGATATTGTGGTCTGTCAGGTCACTCTTGCCAATGGAAGAAAGTCCCACATTTATGAATATCCCTGCCTGGGTTGTCACATCGACTTGAATACTGAGAATGTTGAGTTGTGCAGCAAGTTTTCTATGTATATATTCAAAAGCGTTTTTAATTCATATTAAAACGGGTAGCATAATGAAGAGCTGCAATTATAATGTAGGACAACTGTAAGACAAGCTCATTTCATAGTGTAGACCTTTCTGGCTTTTCTTTAATATATGGATTTCAATATATTATATATGAAATTTGTTATTTTTGCAGCCTAAGTGCCACTCGAGTGAAGTTAATTTATATATATATATATACACATTAGCATTTGATCTTCTTGATTTTATTTGAAAAAACCTGGAAAATTAAAAAAAATGAAATACATGCAAGAATACATACACACAAGTGCCACCTTTTTTAAATTAATTTGTTTTTAGCATTTTTTTAGATTTTTAGGATTTTGGATATAGAATTCTATCTTTAAAGGAGGGAGAATAACATGAATAGATGTTATTCATATTTATAAGCTAAGTAATTCATCTATTCATAGTTATAAGTTTAATAATTGTCATCCTATAAATATTAAAATAAAATTATATAAAATTAATTACATTAAAATCAAACAATTTTTGTTTAATAGATAAAAATTATGTGAAAGTTGCCATAATAATTTTAGAAAATTCTATATTCTGTATTTTTAATTTTAATTTTAATTTATATATTTTAAAAATAAAATCACAATCTTATAAATTTAAGTGTCATCAACATTTATTTAACCAAATAATAAAAAATAAAATTTATTTTTAATTAAAAAAATAAATTTAATAAATGATGCTTTTAAATATGCATTTTTTAAAATTTATAATTAAACTAATGATCAATCTTAGATTTGCAAATCCTGAAAGGGATTATGGAGTTTTGTCCTATAATATTTTTAGAAAAACGTACTAACAAGTTATAGATATATAGAAAAATGCACTAACAAGTTACAGATATATGTAAAAATTATGTGAAAGTTGCCATAATAATTTTAGAAAATTCTATATTCTGTATTTTTAATTTTAATTTTAATTTATATATTTTAAAAATAAAATCACAATCTTATAAATTTAAGTGTCATCAACATTTATTTAACCAAATAATAAAAAATAAAATTTATTTTTAATTAAAAAAATAAATTTAATAAATGATGCTTTTAAATATGCATTTTTTAAAATTTATAATTAAACTAATGATCAATCTTAGATTTGCAAATCCTGAAAGGGATTATGGAGTTTTGTCCTATAATATTTTTAGAAAAACGTACTAACAAGTTATAGATATATAGAAAAATGCACTAACAAGTTACAGATATATGGATGGCCTCGGATAGAGGAGTTATCAAATCCGATTATTTTTTTCTAAAAATGGCAAAATATGTAATTCTGCACTTTCCGCTATCACAAATATCAAATTTTAAACTAAATGTTGTGTATTTAAATTATTTAAATGGTTGAAATCTTGATTTAACAAAAAAATAAAAATAACACTTTCAACAAATGACGACATTTTTTTTGTGCAGTAGTCGAAATTGTGATTTTAACAATAAAAATAAAATTAACATTTTCAATAAATGCGAACATTTTATTTTTGTGCAATGCCACATCCAGTACCGAAGACAAAATAATAATGTACACGTTTAATTCAAATGTCGGTGTTCAATATTTACGACTCAGTCCATTGACCCAGTATAGAAATTGAACATATTGTCACTGTTACAAATTAAACCACAGAAATGTACCGATAAAGAGCGGTCGAACCAAGAGACCTTTGAGATTATGCAGAAAACAGAAGTTACAATCATAAATCGAAATTTAAAGGCAATTTGCGTTCCAATTTAACGAAAAAGACATGATTCTCGTTTTGTTTTGTACTGTCGACAAGAGAAATATTAACGGAGACATAAATTTCCTAAACTAACGTTACCTACAAATAGTCTGAAAATGCTTCATTACCACGACATGATTCTGTAAATTCTCGGCATGCCAGATCATTATACTAAACGGAAGCTTTGATATACATCCCATTGCAACCATGGGCAACGACCAAAATTTCTCTTCAAATTTAGCAATTAATAATTGACCAATAATTAATAATTGATAATTGTTATAATGTATATATAACAATTTAAAACATTTAAGTGGGAATGTATATATATTATCCAGTTGACACTAAATGATACCCTGCACTTGCCTTGTGTGTTGGCATGGAAGGGGAACAGGTAGGGAATGGATGGTAACAGCTAAGAAACTGTAATGGATAGAACAAGTGATAACATAATAGTGTTACAGGGTTAAAGAAATGTCACGTCTGCCATCTTCTAGTTCAATTCTCCCAGAACATGGAATACATTGATTACTCCCCAATTAAAAATCCCCACACCAATATAAACAATTGGGACCTTCTCAACTTTATGTGCAACTACCGAGAGGCCATTTGCTTGAGAGTTGTGCTATGGATACAATATTCAATGCATTCGAATGAGGATAATCCTTCATAAAGCTGTAGAAATATTTAATATTAGATGAAATGTACCTACATGAGTCATGACTCACTGAGCAAATGCAGATATCCCAGCACGCCTGTCACTGCTTCTGACTGTTAGCAGAATCTGCAAAAGTGGTGGTAGCAATATGAATGGAAGGAGGGAGTCTTCTAGTGAGACCAAAGTTTGTCTGGTTAGTTGAAAAGAGTTGAGGAAGCTTGTTAACTAGTAGGGCGAATTGGCGAATTGGGATTTGAATTTGGGATTGTAAGTTGGGGTAGAGATAGCTAAAGTCATTCCAGAGCCAATTTAAAAGCCACATTATGCCAACGGTCAAGAGTGTCCTTGTCATAAATAGATAAAGCATTCTCAAATAGTTTGTTTTGTTGGGAATTCTAGTTTGTTGCAGTATTGCTGGAACAATGCCTTCCATAAGAGTAAGCCGATTGACTAGCCATATTACTATTAGGTCAGGTGAGGCACAACAAATTCAAAGGTCAAGTCTACAGATGGACAAGAATGATGCACGTAGGTGTGTTCTACCAACCTCAACAAACACATACAGAAGATATAAACGATAAAAGAAAAAACCCAACTTTTCAAATGCATGCACTGCAAGCAAAGATGAAGGGTCAAAATAAATATAATTGTAGATAAATAGTGGTGTGGATAAACACCAGCGCCAAATTATCCTCTGAGACGAAGGAATTTTAAAAAATGCTGCAAAAACCCAATCTTTGAAATGGTATAGTAGCACATATGGAGGATGGGAATTGAACAGAAGTTTTCTAAAAACAAAGGATCCCAATGAGCAAATTCAATACAAAGCAATAACTAAAAGACCCCAATAATCAAACTGTATTAAAAGTAAAGTTAAAGAGCTACAAACCGACTAAAACCAATAGTAAATATTGAAATCAGGACTAAAACGTAGTAGCCGCTTCCTTCAAATGCTCTGATATACAGTAAAAAGAGTGCAATTCAAGGCAAAAAAACTACACAGTAATACCAATACTGAGACTCTAGAGGATTGGATACATGAAGGGCTCAAAGAGAAATTGCATCTCACATTCCAACCAAGGACTGAAGGAAGCAATTTACTTTGACGCCATTATTGTAGAACCCCATGTGTCCTTATAAATCAAAGGACATCTGGTACTGTAGTAGTGAGGCAGTTGTCAAATCTTTGATAGAATACTGTAAAGAAGAATAAGTGAATCTCGATAAGCGATATCCGAATCGGAAGAATGCAGCTGTCTTCTTAACAGAATCTGCCAACAGGATTCACTGCTGAGCTTCACAAATTATTGACAAAGAGAGACAGAGTTAAAAGGAAGACACACATCCCGCCCATGAATACTAGTAATTATAGTCTGTCAACCTCCGAAAATATCATTTTAAGATTTGTAAGAATAATACCGTCATGTCCTTTTCGACAGTAAGAAAGTAGACTTAGATGTTCAAGTCACCGGATCTCTGTGATTCTGACTGAACTTGACGACAATGGAACAACTTGTTGGCTCTATTTGTTCTGCAGACTTCTTTTGCAATGTGTCATGACAATGACCATGAACTTCAGGAACTTCAGGAACTTCTTGTAGTGGTTGTATGCATTGCTAGGGGCCAGGTCGAAGGAACATGAAACTGCACCAACCTGCAGGAAGGAATTAGGGTTTCTAGGTACCGAGGTTTGAGAATGGGGAAGTGTATGACTACAAGTTTGGGATTGAATCGAAAAGGAGGAGGAGGAGGAGGAAGAGTGCATACTTCAATCGTTGTTAGCGTTAACGCGACCAGTGAGGCGTTGTACGAGCGTCGTGAATTCCCGGGCTTCGGTGTGTATGACCTCAGGAGAGTATGTGTATATAAGTATTGGTTGTCTGTTTTGCATGGCTGGAAACGGCAACTACGGCTTCCGGATGTTGTGAGAGTCCCTGGATATCTTGAGCGGCGCAGGGCGTGGACCCTGTAATTCCCGCTTCGGTCCTTTCCCTTGCTGCTGTGAAGAACTCATCCCTCCGTTACGTTCTATTGATTCAATTCCAATATCCAGTCCATGCTGCTGTGAAGAACTCATCCCTCTGTTACGTTCTGTTGATTCAATTCCAATATCCAATACAATTCAAAAGCTTCCTGCTAAAATACCTTGTGAAAATTGATGTTGTCATTGAACTGCACAACCCATCCAAGCTTTGTAGAATAAATCCATGTGATGGAAATTTGTTTATTCTACAGGTGGAGGCAATGTATTCAACTGCATGCAGACATAAATCCATGCATGGAATCATTAGCCCTCAGAAATTGCAGATGATTGCTTGCATGACAAGTAAGTTAGAGCGTGAAGTTTCAGGAAAAGTTTTAAGGTAAGGTTTTATTTTTTATCTATTTTTTTATTTATTTTAATGTCCGGCAATGAGAAAAAATAGTCAATTCAAGGTTATTGTCCAATTATAAAATAGTAATTTCTTTTTTCTAACTGATTATAAATACAAATTTGATGTTAACATTAATCTAACTTTAGAAGAAAAAAATATATTGATTGCAATTAATAGAAAAACCGAAACATATAGTCTCCTGCCTACGGCAGGGACTAAAAAGGAAAACTCAAATAATGAGTCGCAAATATTTAAGAATTCTCAACATGACTCCTAAACCAAAAAGGTTCGAATCCACCAACAAAGAGAAAATGGAGATGTGGAAAAATAGCATTGGTAAAACAAAGGGTGAGAAAACAATCATACATGAACTAGAGTGAATTGCTTACCAAAATGCATTCTGAATTTGAAGGGTTTTATAATATACATGATTGTAATGAATTGAGAATGGTAAGAAGACATAAGAATAGGAGTATTTTGACAGAAAGTATTTCCATGGATAAAAGCCTAATTTAGAGGGATTCGTATATTTTTTATTTAAAATATTTAAAAGTTATTGTAAAATGAGAACTTAATTTAATTTTTATTTAAAATATATATTAAGAAAATTGGTAACATTCTCTTATATATATATGTGTGTTGGGGGGTGTAAGAAGGTATAGATTATTTTGATACAAAATATTTCTATGAATATAAGACTGAGCTTAATGAAAAAGTAATGCAATTTTTATTTAAGTAATAGATTAGGAAAATAAGTAACATTCTCTTGATAGATGAAGAATATACATTCAAAGAAAAGTAAAAAGGACTGATTATTATTATGGAGAATATGTAGTGATGAGGAAATGCTTTGTGTAATTTTCATATACATCTTATATAAAATATGCAATTATTTATGTGCTAAGATGTATATATAAATGTATTAAAAAAGTGTAAATAAGTTTTAATAAATATTATTGATTTTGTTGAAAAAAAAATAATAATAAAAATATTTAGTTTTAGGCTGCTTGCACACAGTTGAGGGGCCTTTTGGGTGCGATTGTAGTTTTGTACAACATGTTTCCACTTTGCAAAAACAAAATGCGTACATGTTCCTTGGTGCTAGCACTGAAGGAGCCCGAGCTTGACAGGTCAGTTGACATGCATGCGTTTTGCAGTTACAAAACATGTATGTGTTTTGCAGTTACAAATGCGCATGCATTTTTTTGTTACAAAACATGCACATGTTGTGTAGTTACAAAACACTTGCGGTATTTATACGACATGTTCTAAACCCCTACATTTCCATCCCTCCCTCCCTACATCCCCATCCATCTCTCCATCTCTCTCTCTCTCTCTCTCTCTCTCTCTCTCCCCTTACCTAACCCTCCCTCCCTAACCATCACTATCTCCCTCTCACTCTCTCTCCCCCCCGCTACACCTAACCCCCCCTCTCTCTCTGTGTATGACCGAATACCCCTCCCCCTACCACTTACCAACCCCCCATCTCTCTCTCCCTTTCTTTATCTCCTCCTCCACTCTATACCCCCCTTCTCTCTAACTACCTTAATGCTCCCTAAAAACCCCTCTCCTCCTATCTCTATCTCTTTCTCTCTACCAACCCCCCTCCCCCCCTCACTCCATGACTCTCTCTCTCTCTCTCTCTCTCTCTCTCTCACACACTCACACACACACACACACACACCCCTACTCCTCCCCATACCACTACCCCCCCCCCCATAACCCTTACTAACCCCTTCTCTCACTCTTTCCCTCCCATACTCCTCCACCTAGACCTAACCCCCACCCCTCTCTCTCTTCCCCAACCCCATAACACCCCCCCCTCTCTCACACACACTCTCACTACTCCTAGCCCTCTTATCTCTCTCCCTAACCCTTGTCCTACTCTCCCTACTCATAACCACCCCCTCCACACCCCTCTCCCTCTCCTCTACTCCCCCTACCCCTAACCACCCCTCTCTCTCTCTCTCCACTAATTCCCTCCCCCCTCCCACTTACCACTCTCTCTCTCTCTCTCTCTCTCTCTCTCTCCCCCCCCCACCCTATACCCCCCTTCTCTATAAATTCCCTAATCTACCCCAAACCCATACTCTCACCCCCCACAACGATCTCTATCTCTTTCTCTCCCCTAACCCCCCTTCCCCCTCTACCCCTAATCACCCACACCATCCCCCCTAGGCCCCCAAATCTCTCTCTCTCTCTCTCTCTCTCTCTCTCTTTCACACACACACACACACACAACCTTCTTCTTATTCTTCATCTTCATGAGGAACCTATGCCTTGGAGGTGAGCTTGCACAGTCCTTGTCCCTTAACAATATTGGTTGGATTGATTTCTAAATCATATTCTTGAAGAGATGTTAGCCAGTTTCCTCTTATATCCCCTACCTCCTCCAAAAATAGAAAGGATCTTACCGTGGGATGAGGAAAAATTACTTTGGTGTGGGACTTGAGTATGTATGGTTGGAAGTGTGTTACAACTTTAAAGAATGCAAAAACTTGTTTTTCAATGTCAAGATATTTTAGCTCAGCACCTTGCAGTCCCGTGCTCATGAATGATATTGGGAATTCATATCAACCTTCTTCTTTCTGAGTGAGCATATTCACGGTAACTTGATATGAATCAAATGTATATAAGATGAATTCCTTTCCAAAATTTAGACTTTGCACACACACACACACACACCCCTCTACTCCTCCACCTACCACTAACACCCACCCCCCGCCCTCTCTCCTAAATCCTTAACACCCCCCTCCCTCTCTCTCTCACTCTCTCACACACACACACACACTTCTCCCCCTACCACTAACACCATCCTCTCTCTATCTCTAACCCTTACTAACCCCCTCTCTCACTCTCTCAGCCCCCTACTCCTCCCCATAAATCTAATACCCCCTCCTCTCTTTCTCTAACCCTTACTAACCCCCTCTCATACTCTCTCTACCCTACACCTTAACCTAACACCCATCCCCCTCTCTCACACACTCTCACTACACCTAACCCCTCCTTTATCTCCCTAACCCCACTCATACACTCCCTACCCATAAACACTCCCTAATCCTCTCTCTCTCTCTCTCTCTCTCTCTCTCTCTCTCTCTCTCTTCCCCCACCCTATATCCCCCTTCTTTATAACTAATATAATCATATATAAACCACTCCCCCCTCCACCCACCCCAATATCAATCTATTTCTCTCCCCCAACCCCCCTCCCCCTACCCCTAATTACCCACACTCTCCCCCCACTTTCCTCCAGGTTGTTTCTCCCTCTCACCTCTATACTCCTCTGCCTACTCTTTCCCCTAACTCACTAACACCCCCTACCCCCCCCCCCTCCTCTCTCTCTCTCTCTCTCCCATAACCCTTACTAACCCCCTCTTCCACTCTCTCTACCCTACACCTTCACCTGACCCCCTCACCTCTCTCTCTCTCCCCTAACCCCCTGAAATCCCCCCTCTCTCTCACACACTCTCACTACATCTACCCCCCTCCTTTCTCTCCCTAACCCAACTCATACACTCCCTACCCATAAATACCCCATAATCCCCTCCTCTCTCATACTCCCCCTAGCCCAACCCCCCCTCTCTTTGTCTTTCCTACCCCCCTCCCACTGCCACTTACCACTCTCTCTCTCTCTCTCTCTCTCTCTCTCTCTCTACCCCCACCCTATACCCCCCTTCCCTCTAAATACTCTAATAATATCTAAACCCCTCCCCCCACCTCGATCTCTATCTCTTTCTCTCCCCCAACCCCCCTCCTTCCCCTACCCGTAATCACCCACACCCTCCCCCCACTTGCCTCTTGGTTGTATCTCCCTCTCCCTTCCTCCCTCTCACATGTCTACTCCTCCACCTACCTGTCATGTCCCAAATTTTGCATTGGATCACAATGGCCTAATCCCATTGGCCATATTCATGAGAGTTTATCAAACTGATGCTAAAGGTCAAATAATTGCCAGGAGGAAAATTACTAGTTTCCTAGGTTTGGGATGGAAGCTTTGGGATTTGGAATAAAGGGGATAATAAATGATGTTTGAATATTAGAATGGAATAAATATTTAATAAATTATCTAAATTAATATATACAAGTGAAAATCAAACTGGCATTTGATCATGAAGACACATGGAGGAAGTAGGACCCACATATGGCTAGATTTCCCCACTACACTTGGCATCATTTTCTCACCAATTCAAATTCAAGGTGAATGGTAACATACTTTGGGGAGTTCAAAATTTATTAGTCATGGCATGACTCATCCAAGGTCGAAATATAGAGGAAGGGTAACTCCCATGGAAGAGGAAGAGGCAATTTGGAGCTAGTGGGACATGGGCTAGATTCCCCACCTCTATAACAACAATGATGATGATGCTATGACACCTATGACACAAATCAGACCTGAAGGCTGACATATGACATATGTGACCTGTCAGGGCTAAAAATATCCTCCAAGAGGGCGCTCAAGGGAGTTAGGGAAGCTAAGATGCTTCCACATGTGATTTGGTGGAAGTGGGAGATTAGGAATTGTTGTACAAGTGGCATTCTTTGGAATTTCTTCCCAACTTGAGTTGGAATGAGTCTCTTGGAAGAAATTAGACCCATGGAGGACATTAGAATTTTATAAAATTAATGACCAAAGAAGAATAGCATCTTTTGATCATTTGAGAAAAGTTGCATTTGTGAAGAGAGAGCTAGTGGATGACTAGTTTCTTGCCTTAGCCAATTTCGAGGGTGAAAGATTCCCGTCCAAGTTGGTGTTTGGAGAGGACACTCAGGTATTTCATGGAGATTTAATGGATTTTTATTTGCAGGTATCAGCTACAGGGCAGCTCGTGTTTTTTTTTAGTGCAGCACCATCTCTCAACCATTTCCAGTTTTGAAGGCATATTCATGCTCCTTGAGGGAGGGCGTTTTTGGTGAGCTCTTGTACTTCTTGGGAGAGATTCTAATGATATATTTCTTATTGTAATAATAATTATATACTCTTTTCTTCATCTTCAGAAATTATCAGGTCGAAATACCAAGTGGTTGTATGTAAAAATGAAGATTAATGAGCAAACAATGTCCATTTCCCCACTACATTGATGTATGCCTTTATAATGATGATGATTTAGAATAAAGGAATTTTTATCTGATATATTTGTGATGAATGGACTTCCAGTGATGTGTATTACAATTTTTGTATTCATTACTTGAGCATTTGAAGTCATTATACTCAGTTTATTTGCATTTGAAGAAGATTTGGTGCCATTTCCCCAAGGGTCAAATAAGTGGTTTTTGTTGTTGTTTGGGAGAGGTTTGGAACAAAATTAATAAATAATTAATGGTGCATTTTGGAACTTAATAACATCCTTGAGACATCCCCTACCTCTGTTCAGAAATTCGAGTGGGTTGGGAGGCATTTGGGAAGCCATTTTCAGTACTTACCCCAGGGGGATTTGAACCCCAATTTACTAGTAAAATTGCATACTTGGTCCAGAATCTTAAGATAGTTTGAAGAGTTCTTTTGGTGGCCATATATAATCTCTAAAAATCATATTCAAGTCCTAACATCAGTCACATACCTTCTTAGAATATTTGGGATCATTTGGGCAAAATTGGGACCTAGGCATCAAAACTAGTCAAGGGTCGAAATTGGAAAAAAAGTGAAAAATTGGGCATTTTTATAAAAATTGAAAAGGGGACATTATAAGTGGTATCAGAGCATGTTCTTGGAACCTAATGGTCTTAAAAAGAAGTCAAAAGAATAAACCACCACCCTTTGAACCATTAGTGGAAGAGGTTTTTGTTGAAGAAGAGGTAGTAGAAGAAGAAGAGTCTTTTGTTAAAACCATGGGTAGAGAGGAGGATGAAAACTTAAGACATAAGAAGGAACTTGTTGCAGCCTTAAAACAATGTTTTTATGAACTTTCCATGGGTATGCAAGACATGAGTAGACAGCTGATGTAAGGATTGGAATTGTTGGGTAGCCAACTTGGAATCAAATTGGAAATAGGAGGGAGCAATGGTTCTCCCTTCGAGGAAAAGAAGGCAATGGATGAAAGAATTTGTTTCACAAAGGAGGAACCTCATGTAATGGTGGAACATGAGGTACATGTTGATATGCAAGTGCTTGAATATTCTACACTCAAACAAGAAGAAGGACAAGCACTTGTCTTTGTTCAGAGGGATTATGAGTTGCCTCATGGAGAGAGTTGAAAAGCCTTGGAGGAGGAACATGATCTCACAATAGTTGGACCAGCTAATTATGGAGAAGATGAATTAAATATTTTTATGGGTAAGAGTTGTAAATATTTAAGGTTGGTTCATAATTCATCACCCCCTACTTCTTTTTCAACCACATCAATTGGGGATGAAAATTGGGTGAAAGGTGTTTTTCTAATGGTGCCACATGAGGGGTATGAAACTCCTACCTCTCCTTTTGATGATGACATGAATAGAGGACCCCATTATTTACATTTGCAGCAGCATATTTTTTTACCTTATGATGATACATATCTTCCTGTATGCACTTATGATATGCATTTGAGTCACTTGAAGACTCATGGTTTTTCTTGCTCAACACTTGGTTCATTTGATGCTGGAGGAACTTCATCCAGCACTTGGGTGAATAGATTTGTGATTGGAGAAAATTTTGTTTGGCAGCCACATACTTTGTTATATATTTATGATTCTCACATTCGTGGATGTATGGGTGAGAATTCTTTGAGTCATTTGAAGTCTCCTTGCTTTTTCTGCTCATTATTTGGTTCAGATTTTAGTGGAGATTCTTCATTCACTTCTTGGATGAAGGAATACATGGCTGAATATTTTGATACATATCACATCCTTTTGGAGCAAAATTATAGGACATGGGATCCTCACCTATGTCATTGGAGCAGATTTGATGGGTCACCTGAAGATTGTATGCACTTGGAAAATGGCGGTCTACTTGCTTGGAGGTATAAGCACTTTCATGACTCTTTGATAAAGCATCTCCTTGATGTATATTTTCATTATGTTGTTATTTACTTTGATGATATATATTTTGTACTCATGATGTCTAGAAGAATTCATACAAGAAAATGGGATCCAGGGATCCTCTTATCTGATGGTATGGGTTGGAGAGCACTCTTAATTGTTGGGGTGCAAGACAAGCAATGGGACCCTGGGATCATTTTTGTTTCATTAGTTTCAAAAAAAAATTGGGAAACAAGTAGTGTTATCTCCTCAAATATATTTTTTTTTAAGTTTTATTATGTGAGGTGATAGGAGGTCATTTGAAAATGAAAACACGGTATTAAATTTTGTGTTTAGGCTCATTTTACTGAGTTCTAACTCATAATACATCAAGAAACTTTCGAGACAAGTTTTTATTTCAAAAAACTTAAAAAACAAGTTTCGGTAGCTAAGTGCTTATTCAAAACGGCCCCTAAGCTACCGAAAGCTCTGCTTTCGGCAGCTTAAATGCAATTTTCAAGGCACTCCTAACCATCGAAAGGGAAGACATACAGCGTGAGTCAGGAGGCAGTTTTCGGCGGCTTGGGCGAATATGATGGTGTTCATTAGCCACCAAAAGGTAAGTTTTGGCAGCTTACAAGTCAAAATCAAAATGGTTCGAAGCTACCAAAAGCGGAGGCTTTCTCAACACTGTTTTGACAGCGTAAAAGAAAAATTGCCCAAAGCTACCAAAAGGAGAGGCATTTTCACCACTTTTTCGGCAGCACTCGTATTCAAATGCAAATTCATTCCAGCTATCGAAAAAGCAAAAGAACTTCACTTGTCATCAAGAAGCTGAGACAAAATACATTTTTTTTTTGCCATTTTGGAAGATTAGTTTCAAAACAGAGCTTTCGGTGGTTTAGGCAGGCTTTCACAGCTATTCTTAGCCACCGAAAGCAGAGGTTTCGATGGTTCACAGGTTCGAATTTTGGTTCTTTAGCCACCAAAAGTGCAAAACAGGGCAGAGAGGCATTATTTTTTGCCCAGATCACGGTTTTTGCTTCCAAATGGCAAGAGGATGGTTTTTAAGCGAAGGTTTTAATTAATAGGAGCTATTTCAATGTGTTGTTCCAATTTTGAAGGTGCCAGCAAGATGGAAATAATGAAGAAATGTGGCACTTTTTACTGTCCCGAGTCATCATTTTCAACTGACGATTCTGAGCATCTGGAGAATCTTTTTGCAAAACTCTCAAAGGTTTGTGTTCCTAACATTTCATAGAACAATAACCTCTCCCCGTTTTCCCACAGGTGTTGCAGGTTGAGAGAATTGAATCCGTCACTGAGCACAAATTTTTGGATCCCAGAACCCACCTGTTTGACACACGTTTTTGAAATGCAGATATCGGGCAAACCAAAACGAGTTTATAAGAACTGAGAGAGGTTTTTTCTCAAAATAGATCAATGCATAATAACCTCTTTCATTTTATACACAGGTGTCACATAGTTGGAGAATCGAACCCATCTCTGAGCCTCTTTTTCAGCAGTTTCAGCAAAAGTGGCGTTTTTACTATGCAGAGTCATCATTTTCAAATGATGATTCTGAGCGACTGGAGAATCATTCTGTAAAACGCTCAGAGGTTTTTCTTCCTAACACGTTAGAGAACAATAAAATCTCTCAGTTTTCCTACAGGTGTCACAGGTTGGGAGAATCGAAGGAATCTTCGAGCCCCATTTTTCAGCAGTGTGGCCAATTAAAAATGGTTTTTTCTATTTTGTTGAAAAACGGTTTTGGATTTCCCATCTAGAGTAAATTCGACCCAGCTTCTTAGGATCTTGGGAGAGGTTGTAAAGGCTATAAATCCCATAACTCATGTAGAACAAGGGTTCAAATTTGGAGACTTTTTCACATGTTGTAAACTCAGACTTCTTATGTTATATCAGAAAAACAAGCTTCTTTCGCCATTAATTGTTCAGATTTCCATCTTCTGTCTATTCTGTACTTGCATTTGAAAACTATATTCATGCTGTTATGTTTAGTTACACTTGATGACTATCATCTTATCAATGTATTCATAAGCTTAAATCTGCAAGTATTTTGTGATTATTGTAATCTGCCATTCATATATATGCTTTTATGTATGATTCTGCTGGTATGATAGTTACTTCTCCACACACTCATTTATTTACAAACCCCCTGAGCATCAGTGGCTGAGAGCCTTTCCCTTTTGAGCGCATTTAGATAAGTTTTGAGTAGATGAGGATTGATTGAGTCATCCAACTTGATCCAACCTTTTTATATTACTGAGATTTTGATTAAGTTACCAGGCTCTTTCGACTGCAACCTAGAAAGACTCCTAGAGTGATAACAAAATGGCGTCATTTCCGGGGAGAGGAGATTGAAGCTCAGCTTCACTAAGAGATGAAAAAGACCCATCTTGGATGATAGACAAAGTCTAGATACTATTTTGGTTGTAATAATCTACTTGGTGACTCCATGAAGGACGGATCTGTTGGCGACTCCATTGGTATGAAATGAATCAGATCTTAGCAAAGAGGTTTGCATTTCGCAATTTCTCAAGTATTTATGGTTTCCCTAATCCAGTGCCTAGTAGAGATGAATGGGAAAATAGCCTTCCCATATTTTGAGGTGAAGAGTGGGAAATGCCAGTTGAACATTTGTTGGACTTTCATGATTGCATGCATCGGCTGCAAGTTGTGCATGAGGATGCTCAGATTCGGCTCTTCTGTTTTTCATTAGAGGGAATTGCTAGTGACTGGTATCGGTCTCTTCCAAACGCCAGTGTTAGCTCTTTGACAGGTTTCCATATAGCTTTCAATTCCTTTTGTAAAAAATATTTTCCAGCTGAATGTCTTTTTGAAGGATGTTGTGAAGAGTTTTCTTCGTATCATGAAGATCTTGCTTGTCACGAAAATCAACTTAGTGATAAAAATTTTAGTATAGAAAAAGACATCCACCTTGAAGATCAAGAGATATTGAATGATTGTAATGACATAGAAACAACTGACATCATATCAAATGTATCTATGGATTTAGATATTTATGAAGATCAACATGTTTCTTTTAAGATTTTTGAGGTCAAAGAGCGAATGTATATATCAGCAGGAGAAATTGACAGATCAGCAAGTGACAGTTTCAGATCTGCAGAAGATGATGAGGGCAGCCTACAGTTTCAAGATTTGTAGAGACTAGAAGTCTGCAGGAAATACAAAGAGGGAGATGGTGCGCTGAAAAGTTCAGATCAGCAGCCCATCTTATATGACCCTCTGACAGAGGCTGAGCAGTCCATATTTGGCTTTAAAGACATTCAACATCATTTCAATTTTCAATTGGATCTGCAGTCCAAAGAGGTATTTCTTTGTGAATTTGATGACCCTTTTGCTGACTATTTGGAGTCTATGAACAACATAAATCCAAAAATATTTCTGTCAGATGAAGGTTGGTCTTGTCATCTTGTCAAATTGCATTTTTGCATGCTATGGTTTCCTATATTGTTCGGGTCAAGATCAAGGATGTTAGCAGTAAATCAGTTTTTGATATGGCTTCATTGGAAGCATGAGTTTACTTGATCAAGCAGCAGTACAAATGGGTTAGGAGTAGGTAGAGAAAATAAGCTCGTCCTATGAGCAAGTAGATTCTTTCAATTGTTTTTAGTTTTCTTCAATAAACAGGTAGGCTACATGCAGGTTACAGGTTTGCAGGGGATCAGTTCTAAAGACCAAATGACTCCATAGCCCAATGGATGCAAAGCATTGCTAACAGGTTTACAGTTTAACATTTGTGGAAAGATTGCAAAAATTTGGTGGCAGTTTCAATGAATCCATAGCCCAATGGTAAAGGCGACTGGAACTACTAGGTTCTTGAAACCTCACAGGGAGGCTTTCATCCCCGAGTAGGAGCCAGATGTTATCTCCTCAAATATTTCTTTTTAAAAGTTTTATTATGTGAGGTGATAGGAGGTCATTTGAAAATGAAAACACATTATTAAAGTTTGTGTTTAGGCTCATTTTACTGAGTTCTAACTCATAATACGTCAAGAAACTTTCGAGACAAGTTTTTATTTCAAAAAACTTAAAAAACAGGTTTCAGTAGCTAAGTGCTTATTCAAAACGGGCCCGAGCTTTCGGTAGCTTAAATGAAATTTTCAAGGCACTCCTAACCACTGAAAGGGCAGACATACAGCGTGAGTTAGGGGGCAGTTTTCGGCGGCTTGGGCGAATACGATGGTATTCATTAGCCACTGAAAGGTAAGTTTTGGCAGCTTACAAGTCAAAAGCAAAATGGTTCAAAGCTACCAAAAGCGAAGGCTTTCTCAACACTGTTTTGACAGCGTAAAGGCAAAATTTCCCAAAGCTACCAAAAGGAGAGGCATTTTCACCTCTTTTTCGGCAACACTCGTGTTCAAATGCAAATTCATTCCAACTACCGAAAAAGCAAAAGAACTTCACTTGTCATCAAGAAGCTGAGACAAAATACATTTTTTTTGCCATTTTGGAAGATTAGTTTCAAAAAAAATCTTTCGGTGGTTTAGGAAGGCTTTCACAGTTCTTCTTAGCCACCGAAAGCAGAGGTTTCGGTGGTTTACAGGTTCGAATTTTGGCTCTTTAGCCACCGAAAGTGCAAAACAAGGCAGAGAGGCATTATTTTTTGCCCAGACCACGGTTTTCTATTCCAAATGGCAAGAGGATGGTTTTTGAGTGAAGGTTTTAATTAGTAGGAGTTGTTTCAATGTGTTGTTCCAGTTTTGAAGGTGCCAGCAAGATGGAAATAATGAAGACATGTGGCGTTTTTTACTGTCCCGAGTCATCATTTTCAAATGACGATTCTGAGCGTCTGGAGAATCTTTTTGCAAAACGCTTAGAGGTTTTTGTTCCTAACATGTCAGAGAACAATAACGTCTCCCCGTTTTCCCACAGGTATTGCAAGTTGAGAGAATCGAATCCATCACTGATCACAAATGTTCGGATCCCAGAACCCGCCTGTTTGACACACGTTTTTGAAATGCAAATCTCGGGCAAACCAAAACGAGTTTCAAAGATCTAAGAGAGTTTTTTTCTCACAACAGATCAATGCACAATAACCATTTTCCATTTATACACAGGTGTCACATAGTTGGAGAACCGAACCCATCTCTGAGCCTCTTTTTCAGTAGTTTCAGCAAAAGTGGCATTTTTACTGTGCAGAGTCATCATTTTCAAATGATGATTCTGAGCGACTGGAGAATCATTCTACAAAAATCTTGGATTTTTGTATTCCTAACACGTTAGAGAACAATAACCTCTCTCAGTTTTCCTACAGGTGTCATAGGTTGGGAGAATAGATGGCATCTCTGAGCCCCATTTTTCAGCAGTCTGGCCAATTAAAAATGATTTTTTCTGTTTTGTTGAAAAATGGTTTTGGATTTCCCATATGGAGTAAATTTGACCCATCTTCTTAGGATCTGGGGAGAGGTTGTAAATGCTATAAATCCCATAACTCATGTAGAACAAGGGTTCGAATTTGGAGACCTTTTCACATGTTGTAAACTCAGACTTCTTATGTTATATCAGAAAAACAAGCTTATTTCGCCATTAATTGTTCAGATTTCCATCTTCTGTCTATTATGTACTTGCATTTGAAAACTATATGCATGCTTTTATGTTTAGTTACACTTGATGACTTTCATCTTATCAATTTATTCATAAGCTTAACTCTGCAAGTATTCTGTGATTATTGTAATCTGCCATTCATATATATGCTTTTATGTATGATTCTGCTGGTATGATAGTTACTTCTCCACGCACTCATTTATTTACAAACCCCCTGAGCATTAGTTGTTGAGAGCCTTTCCCTTCTGAGCACATTTAGATAAGTTTTGAGTGGATGAGGATTGATTGAGTCATCCAACTTGATCCAACCTTTTTATATTACTGAGATTTTGATTAAGTTACCAGGCTCTTTCGACTGCAACCTAGAAAGACTCCTGGAGTGATAACAAGTAGTATGGGGGATGGATTCCCCACTTAATAAAGTGATTTTAATCAGAGTAGTGCAGCAGCAAGCATGGTGGTTCCTCTCTAAAATCTGCATGGAATCTCAAAGACTCAAGGTTGGGAAATTCAATGGCAACTTCAAAGAATTATATAGCAAGCAGGTTCTTCAACACTCATGTTTGAAATTGCTTGAGGACAAGCAATATTGGGTAGGGAGGATTTGTCATGTCCAAAAATTTTCATTGGGTCACAATGGCCTAATCCCATTGGCCATATTCATGAGAGTTTATCAAATTGATGCTAAAGGTCAAATAGTTGCCAAGGAGGAAAATTACTAGTTTCCTAGGTTTGGGATGTAAGCTTTGGATTTGGAATAAGAGGGATAATAAATTATGTTTGAACATTAGAATGGTATAAATATTTAATAAAGGATCTAAATAAATATATACAAGTGAAAATAAAAGTGGCATTTGATCATGAAGACACATGGAGGAAGTAGGACCAACATATGGCTAGATTTCCCCACTACACTTGACATCATTTTCTCACCAATTCGAATTCAAGGTGAATGGTAACATACATGGGGGAGTTCAAAAGGTATTATTCATGGCGTGACTCATTCAAGGTCGAGATATAGAGGAAGGGTAACTCCCATGGAAGAGGAAGAGGCAATTTAAAGCTAGTGGGACACTTGGGCTAGATTCCCTAGCTATATGACAACAATGATGAAGATGCTATGACACCGATAACAAAAATTAGACCTGAAGGATGAAATATGACATATATGACATGTCAGGGCTAAAAATAGCCTCCAAGAGGGCGCTCAAGGGAGTTAGGGAAGCTAATATGCTTCCACATTTGATTTGGTGGAAGTGGGAGACTAGGAATTGTTGTACAAGTGGCATTCTTTGGAATTTATTCCCAACTTGAGTTGGCATGAGTCTCTTGGAATGAATTCGACCCATGGAGGACATTAGAAGTTTATAAAATTCATGAACAAAGAAGAATAGCAGCTTTTGGTCATTTGAGAAAAATTGCATTTGTGAAGAGAGAGCTAGTGGATGACTAGTTTCTTGCCTTAGCCAATTTCGAGGGTGAAAGATTCTCATCCAAGTTGGTTTTTGGAGAGGTAACTTAGGTATTTCATGTATTTTTACTTGTAGGTATCAGCTACAGGGAAGCTCGTGGTTTTTTTTTGTTTAGGGAAGCTCGTGGTTTTGAAGGCATATTCATGCTCCTTGAGGGAGGGCATTTTTGGTGAGCTCTTGTACTTCTTGGGAGAGTTTCTCATGATGTATTTCTGATTGTAATTAGCATTATATACTCTGTTATTCATCTTTAGAAAGTCTCAAGTCGAAATACCAAGTGGTTGTATGTAAAAATGAAGATTAATGAGCAAACAATGTCCATTTCCCCACTGCATTGATGTATGCCCTTATAATGATGATGATTTCGAATAAAGGAATGTTTCTATGATATATTTGTGATGAATGGAATTCCATTTATTTTTATTACAAGTTTCATATTCATTACTTGAGCATTTGAAGTCATTATACTCAGTTTATTTGCATTTGAAGAAGATTTGGTGCCATTTCCCCAAGGGTCGAATTAGTGGTTTTTGTTGTTGTTTGGGATAGGTTTGGAACAGACTTAATAACTAATGAATGGTGCATTCTGGACCTTAATAAAATCCTTGAGACATCCCCTACCTTTGTTCAGAATTCGAGTGGGTTGGGAGGCATTTGGGAAGCCATTTTCAGTACTTACCCCAGGGAGATTTGAACCCCAATTTACTAGTAAAATTGCATACTTGGTCTAGAATATTAAGAGAGTTTCCAGAGGTCTTTTGGTGGCCATATATCATCCCTGAAAATCATATTCAAGTCCTAACATCAGTCACATACCTTCTTAGAAGATTTGGGATCATTTGGGGCAAAATTGGGACTAGGCATCAAAACTAGTCAAGGGTCGAAATTGGAAAAAGTGAAAATTTGGGCATTTTTATAAAAATTGAAAAAGGGACATTAAACTACACCTAACCCACCCCCCTCTCTCTCCCCAAACCCCCTAACACCCACTTTCCTCTCTCTCTCTCTCTCTCTCTCTCTCTCTCTCTCTCACACACACACACACACACACACACACACGCACATGCACACACGTACGTGTGCCCCTGTCCCTCCCCCTACCACTAACCCCCCTCCTATCTCTCTCTCTCTCTCTCTCTCTCTCTCTCTCTCTCTCTCTCCCCTACTCAACTTCCTATTCCTAACCTCTACCTCTCTCTGTCTCCCCCAAACCCTTAACAACCCCCCTCTCTCCCTCACACACTCTCACTACCCCTAACGCCCCTCTCTCTCTTTCTCTCTAACCTCCTCCAATTCTCCCTAGACATAACCATCCCCGCCACCTCTCTCTCTCTTTCTCTTTCATATTCCCTTACCCCTAAACCCCTCTCTCTCTTTAGGGATACTTGTTTGTTTTTTTTTCTATTGTATCTAATGCATACAAAAAACCCTCATTAACTTACACCAGTCCTTTACTTTACCTTAAATTAAATTATAATACAAATCATATTGTTGGTTTATTTTTCATATCTAGACTATATTTCATTATCACATTCATTTGTCCCTAACCTATTATGTTAGATTTAATATATATGAATTGAAAACTTTATTAACAAGTTAGATTTGAATTTAAAATAAAGATAGAATATTTTGTTGCTAACCTATGATGTTAGATTTAGATTTGAATTTAAAATAAAGATAGAATATTTATCAACGATCATTTAAATCAATTTGTCTTATTCAAAATATTTTAATCTTTTTAATGATATAAAAAATAAACGTGGATAGATAAAACACTTTTTTTCCCTGGAAAAAAACTCATAACTTTTATTTATATATTAAAAACAAAAGTTACATTTGGAAGGATCACAAATACTCGTATGGATCAGTGAAAAGAAACTTATATCAACACAGTAAAAGAAATCTGAGTATTTTGTGTAAACAAGAAACTCTATCTCTAAAGAAGGTACTTATAGTAAAAACTTTGAAATGCAAGTTCTTCATGTATTAGCAGAAAAAACCGAGCAAAAATGGGGACTTAGGTTCCCATAGTTTCCATTGAGCCCTAAAGAGCTTTGTTTTTGTAACACCAATAAAAATCCATCAAAAATTAAAAAATTTATAAGTAGTATGATTTAATCTAACTCTATGGCTTGCATAGAGACTTGTTTGACTAAAACATTAACTGCTAGAGTAATGCTTATTCTGGTTGATTTTCCTTGTTTTTGAAAGGCATGATAGTTTTTTTTTATACTGTATCACTATCCAAGTTTTCTTATCGACCATCTCATTTATAAGTCATAAATTAACATGTAGATGTCTTGGTGATGTTATATACTGATTATGGTCTTCTTTTCTTGAAGGGGGTTCTTATGATGCCCCGAGACTTACTTAGCTACTATGAGCTAATGCATAGTGAAATGATGTTCTAATTTCCAGGTAAGGGTTCAAATTCAAAGATTTGGGTTGATGCTTTTATAATTAAAATCCAAGGTTATATGACAACCTAGCTATATAATTCCATATACATAAATATTATATATTGTTCCTAAATCCAAACCATAGGTATGGAACTTCTAACAAAAAGGGTTCGATGGCAAAGGTGATGGCACCAAAACAAGTTAAAAGGCTGTATAAGCAAACTATAGGAATGTATGCGAATATTTGTTTTGGTGTGGGTTCTAGCTGGAGATTTTATGAGCCCATGTGAAGTGACCAACTTGGCTCCTCGAATCTAGAACCCTAAACCCTAACATGTGAAGGGTTGTAATGATCGTTCCTCTAGTCATTTGCACTCTTTCGAACGGTGGAGCTCTCGACCACCATGGATGAGATGAAACTTCACACAGAGATTGAATGTCGAGGTTTGCAGAGGTGCTTTTGTTGGTTAAATGTGGTCTTCGTGCTGATGGAGTTAACCATACATTGAGGTAAAACTCGAATCTCTTCTATCTATTATGCAAACTTTTTAATAGAAATAATTTCGTGTAGAGTTTACAATGAAAAGTGCTTTCCTGAATGTGTTTGACAGGAGTTGCATGGTCTTTGGGTTCTTAGTTCCAATGTTAACAAATTTGGTGCAGAGGGGAGAAGACTCCAGGGTTTGGAATTACCATGGTAAGTCTCAGGCCATCCTGGAACACCCTGATTGTGTTATCTATGTTAATGTTGTTGTAACTACCAGTGTTGGTATGCTTTAGGGTTACAATACTTTTTGGGAAATCCAATTGGAAAACTGGCAGCATTGCTATTTGTATATGTTTTCTGGCTAAATTCCATAGTTGGGGTTTCGCCCAATGAGTTATTGTTCTATTTATAAGAAATACAGAGATATTTTTTTGTCTATTCGACATTTTAAATACTTTTGGAAATGATACAGAAGATGGTTGATTCTTGGCCCTTGCAGCATTTGTAAATGAGTTTGTATTTAAAGATTTGGGCAAATCCCTAAATGATGTTTCTGTTTTGGTTAGTGATACTCGCTATTGATGGCTCTGTAGCAATGTGATTTTAGTTTCTTATTTAACAAGTATATTTATGGTCAATTGCGTTTTCAATTCAATTCCGTGTAATTCTTCAGAATGATTGCAATTTCCGTTTCGGTGCTTAATGAGTTGTTTGCTATTCTGTAATGATTTGATGTAAGGTTTGTTTGTAACTATTATATTCGCGTTTTTATCTTATTAATGACATACAGGCCTTTTAATGAGATTGAGGCGTTGTTTATGTTAAATAAAAGCCGAACTTAGGGTTCAGGCATTGTCGAAACGCTACCCAACAAAGTTTCGGATGTAAGTACATTGATACAGAGTTTTATAGTTAATACTTGCATAAAATTTTAACCCCTATGGGTCTTCAAACCCTCCAAATATGCTAGGTCTATTATTAGTTAGGGAGGTCGTATCCATTATTCATTTTTCAGAATGAGGATGTTAGTGATTAAAGAGTAACGTAAAATATTTATGTTATCATATATGGTTCGATTCTTTAAAATCGGGACAAGACCTAATTCGTATAAATATATTAACATAAAATAGTATATGAAACCCATAGCCATTTAGTTAACTAATAATAACCATTAACACATTTATCTGTAAATAAATAAATAAAATGTAGAATCCTGGTAATTTGAAGATAGAAGCTTTCAGAAATATACAAAGACTAGATAGAAATAATAATCCAAACCAATGTAGAACATGTTTAATTGTTGAGGTGGACAAACATCCAAAGAAGACCGTTCCTCCCAACCGTCTCCTGAAAGCAGCCAATATTACATTCTTTAGGACCCCTGAGCCTGTTCACTGAACCACCAAGACGAAGATACTGTGTAGAATCATGTACTATTCACTCTGCACCTCAGCAGTCAAAACTTGCAGTCCTTACACTAGTAACTCACTTTAGCTTTCCCCTCATCAAATTCCTCTTGTGTGCTTAAATTTTCAGTATCCAACAAATCCACAAGGCAAAAACTAGTGAGCCTCCTGCTCATTCGATGGATATATGCTTGCCTAGGTCTTTGGGTCATTTTTTACTTTTAATGATCCACCTGCTCAGTTCATCTTTCCTTGGGGAACATGACCACATTTTTAGGGAAGTTGCCTCCTGCATTAGCTAAAAAGTGAGTGTTGTTCCTGCCACTTGTCATTTTGCCTTCTACACCAGTTCATTCCTCCTAGTGGTTTAGTGAACACTCTTCAACAGTCCTCTTTGGATAGGTGTCTCCTATTTTAATTATTAAATAATAAAATATTCAATTACAGTCATCCTTGACCATCCTTGGTCAACAACATAAAACTTTACAAAAAATTTTAAAGTAATGTTTTTCCACAACATAAAATGTTTCAAGTTCTAGGTGGGTTACAGTTTTAATGTGGATTCCACATGCGGTACTGGAAGTCTTCTATGATTGAGCCTTCAATCTCCTTTTGTATATTCCATTGACCATTGATGAGTTTCATTCCAAGTTTTGATTGTGCGTCTGCTTCAGTGTTCCTTTCCCTGTAGATATGGTAAAAGGAAACCTCTTCCATATCCGTCTTCAAAACCTTTATATCTTCTAATATTGGGATTATTTCAAGGTTATGACAATAATTTTTTTCATTTGACCAATCTATGATCAACTGTGAATCTCCGAAAAATTGAAGGATCTTTATCTCTTTCTTTTTTTCCATCTTAAGGAGAAGATTTAAAGCATTGAGTTCGGCGTAGTTGTTTGTTCCAGCTCCAAGGCCTTCCTAGAATCTGTATAAAATCTTCCTTTCCAAATAAATTAAACCTCCTGCTCCAATTCTTCTAGGATTGTTGCTAGAGGCCCTATCAAAGTAGGCCCAAGGCTTCTTTCTGTTTATAGATTCAATTTCCATGATCCTAAGACCTTTACTTTATCCTCCTGCGGAAAAATGTTTAAAATGGTTGTTGCATTCCTGGCAGATAACAAAGGACCTGCAGTTATATCTTCGAAGATGGATAAGTTTCTTGTTGTCCAGACCTGCCATAAAATTATAAGAGGAAAAATTTTGAAGCGATTATTTGAGGGTTCTTTTAACCAGTTTTTTAAGCTATCCTAAGCAGAAATACCCGACCATACAAATATGGATTTTAAAAGGACTTCTAACTATTTCCAAACTTGCCTTAGAAACATATAGAATACAATTAAGTGTAGATTGGTTTCTTCTGCGATTCTGCAGAGGGTGCATCTTCTTGGACCTTCCCATACTTGTCTCTATAATTGGTCCCACATAAGTGCTTTCTCCCTTAGGAGGAACCAAGTAATCAACTTCGTTTTAGGGAGTCAATTTAGACTCCATAAAGGCCACCACCACCACATAGGGTCTTCCTCCCCAAATCCAACAAAATTTCGTAACCACTTTTGGGGTTGTAAATACCGTGAGGATCATAGCTCCATACCATTATGTCTGGCTCAAAATTTATATGGATATGGTTGGTTTTTAATTTATTAGTGTAACTATTCCATACTTCTGCCTCTTCTCCTCTGAATCTTAGGAAACCTGTCGTATGCCAGACTTGTTCAAAAGGGGTTGTCATCCTGAAATTTGCTATATGATGAAGTGTGAAAAATCCTTTGAATATTAGCTGAAGGATCATGGACAACGGTAACCTGCAATTTCCCCCACTTGAGAACCAAGAATCTTCAACTAGTCTGATACTCTCCCCATTTCCGATTTTCCAGGAGAGATGTTTACCTATAACGAAGAAGGATTGGATCGCAGCTTTCCATGATTTCGAGACATTTTGAAAAGGTTTTTGATTGCATCCGATCCATTCATTTAGTGTTAAAGGAGAACTATATTTTTGAATAATAACCTCCCACCAAAGTCCCAATCCTGTTAATAACCTCCAAATTGACTTGGCTGCTAATGCTTTTGAGAAGACTAGCAGGCATTTCAACCCCTATTCCCCAATTTTTTTAGGAGTAGTGAGCTCCTGCCATTTTATCCATACAATTTTTTTGTGCTCAATGGATCATGACCAGATGAAGTTAAAGATAAGCTTTCTAATGGCGATTAAGACTCCCTTAGGTATCCAGGCGATGGTACTCCAGTAGACGGGGATTGCTTCTAAGGCTGACTCAGCCAAAACCAGCCTGCTTGCTTTGGATAACCATTTAAAGGTCCAGTTAATGATTCTATTTTCACATTTTACTAATAGCCATTTCCAGTCGCTAATGAGATAACCAACAGGTTTTAAGAAGAAACCCAAGTACTTCAGACCATTTCCCATTAATTGTTCAGTGAAGGGAAAAAGGATTTTCAAAATAATCAATTCATTATCCTTTACGCCTTCACTTAAAAGAGAGGATTTTAGGAATTTTATTTGCATACCTGAAGCTGCACATAAAATGTTTAAGGAGTTTTAAAATGAGTTTTATTTGCATACTGTAACTTCCAAGAAAATGAGTATATCGTCCACACATAAAATGTGTGAGAGTTTGCAAGCACCTCCTATGTGTATGCCTTTGAACAAACCCTGTGATCTTCCATGTAAGAGAATTTTGCTAAGTCTTCAGAGAAAGAGGACATCCTTGACGTACTCCTCTACTAGATTTGAAAAAAGAGGATGCTTCCTCATTTACCAACATAGTGAAGGAAACTGAAGAGATAGTTGTCATGATCCATTTGATAATCGGACCTCCAAAACCTAACTGAGAGAGAATGATCCTTAAGTAATTCCACTTAACCTTGTCATATTCCTTCTTTAAATAGATTTTTAGAATCACTGCCTTTAGCTTTTTGGTCTTGATCATTTGAAGCCCTTCTTGTGCTAATCCCCACCACTTCATGTATTCGTCTGTTAGGTAGAAATATGAATTATTCCTAAGAGATCCCTACCGAGAGAAAAGGTTTATCCTTTGTCCGATAATTTTAGCAATAATTTTATAAATGGAATTATAGAGGGAGATCCGATGAAACTACTCAAAGCTGGTAGGATTAGCTGACTTTGGAATTAGAGCCAAAAAAGTAGTATTGAAAGCAGCTAGCACTTTGCCATTTTTTCTCGAATCTTCAATAACCCTTAAGAGATAGTCTCCGACTATGTCAATTAAAGAGATGAATAATTCCACCAGGAGGCCATCGGGACCTGGCCTTTTTTCCTTCTTTAGGAAATTAAGGCTTTCCTCCAATTTGCAGCTCATAATAGGCTACATCAATATGATGTTACCTTCCTCCTTTACTACTGTAGGGAAGTAAGTTGCTACTTTCACAATATCAACTATGTTCTCTTCCTCTGGGGCTTTGAATAGGGATTCAAAGAAGCAAAGTCCTGCCTTAGCTATCTCATCAAAAGTACTGGCCTCTCCTTCCTCTATGGATATAGTGCGGATCAAGTTTATACATTTCCAGTGGGTGGCAAATTGGTGAAAAAATCTCGTATTCTCGTCCCCTCTAGTGATCCATAAGGCCCTACTCTTGATTCTCCACTCAACTTCTTATATTAAGAGAAGTTCTCCTTTTCTATTTTCCCATCACAGAACCGTTTCTTTGCACACTTCAGAGGGGAATCCCATGAAGTCCTCTTCGCTCCAATTTTTCAAATTGTTTTCCATTTATTTTAGTTCCTTGTATTTTTTGATTCTCATTTTGGTCGACCAAGTAAGTATAGTGGAATTTATATCTTTTAGGTTTTTTAGAAATTGAATAGGGGATGATTCCCTAACAATCATGCTAAACGGAACCCATATAGCCTTTAAATTCTACAATAAATATGGATTTTCCATCCAAAGCGGATTAATTTTAAAAGGAGCAGGAGGGATGAAGCCTATATCCTCGAGATCAAGGAAAATCAGTCGGTGGTCGGAGTCTCCACCGTTACCCACCCATTGGTCGAATCTGACAATAGAGTCAATAAGTTTCTTGCATATTAAGAATCTATCAATTCTTTCGGAGACCTTGTCACCCTTGACTCTTCTATTGCTCCAAGTTGGCGTAGTCTTTGTCAAACCGGTATCAAGTAGGCCTACCTCATCAATTTTTTGCATGAAGAAACTAGATAAAATATCTGTGGATGTGTGCGGCCCCCAAATATCCAAGTGTCCTAGGGAGAAATTTAAATCTCCTCCAATGATCAAAGAACCATGTTCGAGAATTTTCTTGGAGAGGAATGATTCCTAGAAAGGAACCCTATTTGCATAAGGCTCGTAGACATTAACAAACAGGAAGGATTTCCCAGTTTTTTTATTCTAATTCAGTTCCCAAGATCGAGTCCATGGCCCGGGTATTCTTTAGTGACCAATCCCCTACTTTCCAACCTGTAAGGATTCCTCCTGAACGACCTTTGGCATCTAGAAAGCTAAACTTCCAATCAGTTAGCACAAAATTTAGTTACTTTATAATTTTGTCACCTTCCATCATGGTTTCTTGGAAGAATAAAATATACAGATGATTGGAAGCTATCATCCTAAGAATGGCTAGTTTTTTTTAGGGTTTAGCCATCCCTCTGACATTCAGGTAGAATATTCGCATCAAGGAAACCTGGTAAAGGACTTCGCTGCTCTAAGCGTACCGTTAATGGATCTTTGTGTTCCTTCGCCTACTTTCAACTTTTCTTTAAACTGTGCTTTCTGTAAATTTTCCCTTCTGCCTCTTTTCCCGGTTGTAACAATGGCAGGGTTTGACCCGATACCGCCTCCTCTATCAAGGGCATATGATCCACCCAATCTAGGTCTTAGCTTCAGCTTGTAGTTTCCCTCCGAAATAGAATAATCCAGAGCCAGAGGAAAAGTAGGGTCGGAAGGGAAAGAGTCGGAAGAAAGAACAAGGCTGGAAGGGTCTAGCAGAGGCGAACTTACAAAAGGGGAGAAGCCCTGATGATGGAGGGATTTCGGCGGGGAGACTGGGTAGGTTGAGGAGGTCGGCTTCTCTGATGAAAGCTCAGTAGGAGAGGAGATTCTTCCCAAGAAACAAGGTTGGAAAACGTAGTTGTGCGTGCTTGGACTAGAAAAAAAAGCCGCTTCTCTTGCCAAAACAATTTTATTTATACACGTGAATATAATTGAACCATAAAAACAACCTAATGGAGAAACACGAATCCTCACATCACAAGAAAAGGTGAAAAATACTAATATTAACTAGACAAGTTGTAAGACTTGTAAATTTAAAATTGATAATAAACATTTTAGACAAGTTGCAAGACTTGTAAATTTAAAATTGATAATAAACATTTTAGACAAGTTGTAAGACTTGTAAATGTAAAATTGATAATAAACATTTTCGTGATTTATATGTTAGAATAATTGAAATAAGGAAGAAAACTATTTCAATTGTAATTTAAAAGTTATTTTTTTCCAAATTAAAAATAAGAGTTATACCGTGGTAATGTCTTTGCCATATTGTTATTGGTAGTTTGTTTTAAAATTTAAAAAAATTGTTATAACACAAGTTATTGAATCTAAAAAGAAAAATAAATAGATATATTATAATTAAAGTGATGAAGTTGGAACATAAGTTAATGTCTTTTAATGTGCATTCATGTTTGATTAGTGATTTAAAATATTTACACCCTCAAATATATATGAAAAAGCACTCATTCAAACAAAATAAAGTCATACAACTTGCAAGATAAAGAACAAATTGACATATATTTATATTAATTCTAGTTTGTATAATATTAATTATATTATTCATAATTCATATGAATATGAATTATTACTTTATACATTAATTAAAATTTAGAATTATTAATATTTTATTATATTTTAAAATAGTTAAATTAAGAATTTGAACATTAATTAAAAAAAAATAACATTAATTAAAACTAAACAACAAAATTAAAAATTCAATGAATTATATATATATATATATATATATATTTCAAATATTAATAATTTAATTTAAAGAATGTTGTTATTATTAGAATTGATGTAATATTTAAATTATTTTAAATTCAATATGTTTATTAGTTTTGTTATATATTTTGATGTATCTAAATTTTTAAACAAATTTATAATATATATATAAATATTTTGAATTAAATATATTTAATATTTTTTTAATTATATATATTTAATAATTTTGTTATAATTTTTAATTGTTATAATTAAATATATAAAATATTTGTAAATATTATTATATATTTAATATGTAAAAATAATAGTCCAAAGCGGTTGGATCCATTGGTGAAGAGTGAGGAGTTTTTCACTAGTGGGCAAGGTTCAATTTCAATAAGAATAAAGTCTAAACCCATGAGAACACCTTGAGGTAGTGGTCGAACGTGTGGTTGCATCCAGAGAGATTGTATTAAATGATCTCGTAACCCATGCACATATAACTGGATCAAATCTCATCCCCATGTCCTTCAATTTTAAAAGGTCAATTCCCACTAGCTCACTCAATTAAGGTATAGGTCTCATTTGCAAGGCGACCTGAGTTCAATTCCCCTTAGGGGTGATTTAGTTGGGAGGTGACACCCAAAATACAACCAAGTTGAGGGTGGTGTGGTCCAAGATGGGTGCAATCCTCGGGTAATTTTGATTGCTTAGATTCCCCTGGTTCATGGTTTCTTAGACCATAGGCCACTCTTGCAAGTTAGGAAAATTCGAAAAAAAGGATGTAAATGTAATATAGATATTATTGTATATTTAAATAACTAGTGAGTGTTTATTATATATATATATATATATATATATATATATATATATATATATATATATATATAAAGAAAAAGAAAGTAAGCCTAGGCTATGAAAAATAAACCACAATAATATAAAATTTAAATAAAACATTGTGAGACCATATTTGGTTAAGGCAATATTTGGATCTTCGCTATAGTTGTCGTGTTTGTAATAAGTTTGTAAATACAATCCTGTCATAGAAATATTTAATCATTTTGGATCTTTACCACATACTTTAAAAGAAGCGTTTTAATTGTAAATAAGATAGAAGGATTGATAAGAAAAATCTATCTGTATGTATAATAAACCATCCATTATAATGGAAAAGATGTAGTATATTTAAAATATAATCAACATACATTAAATATAGAATTCACTATGTAATAAAATATGAAATATACATTAAATGCCTATTTCATTAAATTTAGACCTTTTAGGCAAAATTTGGACTTAAAAAGTGTGAATTTAGCCTTTCAAAGTGTTAATATCAACCTTTCTAAAGTGCGAAATTGGTTTCTGAAAGTAGCAATATTGGGTTTGAAAAGTGTATTTTTCTATTCCAATAGTGTGTTTTTTTTTACTAATTATCAACCCTAAAAGTAAATTTTTTTATTCTAAAAGTGCACTTTTTTAGTATGAAAGTGTGGATTTCAATTCAAAAAGTGTGAATTTCAATTCAAAAAATGTGAATTTTGATTTGAAAAGTGCATTTTTCATTTCGAAATGTGCAATCTTTGAATATGAAAAGTTCAATGTCTATAATATTCATAGAAATTAATTACAAAAAGTGGTGATGTGTTCTTCCATACAGTAGCTCCATTAGAAAGTATTATAATTAACCAAGGATTATTCACCCAAAACAAATGGTCAAGAATGTAAATAACAAGAGGTGCTCTCCATAAAATTCAATGCAAACTTCCCACTGGTTTCCTTCCCTAAGGAGGTGCATGTGAGGTAGGCATGTGGAAAACCCCATGGAATGGTATGCGACAGAATTAATGGGAGAGAGGTGTGAACTGACTGTAATTAAGGCCGCTACTACAGCCGTAGGCCCATTCACCTTGCACTTGGTTCAGGCTCGCACAAGTGAGGTCTTGTTATTTGTAAAGGGACGTAGCCATATGGAAATGATGAAGGATCCAAAGAGTTGGGAAAATTTGCAGCAAGAGAATTATTCTGAGGAGGATAGTCTCTGTCGAGACCTATCTGCATTTGGTTTGTTTTTTTAAGAGTGGAATAAGTTCTCTCCCCCTTGTATTTCTTTTGCAGGGTGGGAAAGTGAATTTGAGTCTTCCCCTTCTAAAATTACGGTGAATTCTTCATGGTCGTGTTCTGGGGTCCTAGAACGTGGTGTTTAGGAGTGCAGGGTATCTTAGGTTCGCATTCTTTTTCCTCTTGTTGTCAATGGGGATATCATGCCTTATTGGTGAGAAATATATGCAATTTTTAGTGGGTACTTGGAAGATTTCAAGAAAATGTTGCGAGTGATTCAAGAAGGGGTCAGCGGGGTGCACTAGAAAATCGCCAACCTGACTGAAGAAGCGTGATACAGTGACAACAACATTGTGTGTTTGAGGTCGAGAATTGATGATTTAGATATCAATATGCGTGAATACATTTCCCTAATGGAAAAGGTCAGAAAGAATTTGGAGCAACTCGTAAAGATAACCTTTGCATCCATTTTCAAACTTCTCCTTCAAACCATGTTAGGCGCATGCCAGGATAAATTCTCAGTCATCCAGCCTCTTTGAGGTCGTTTGGAAATGCATGAATAATTAATTGCGGAAATTTTGATGGTTTTGTTTGAATCTCTCTATTGTTATGTATTTTTGTGTCTTTTTATGTAAATAGTTACTATGTTAAAGTATATTGTACCCATGCTGTAGAAACATATGAAAAAGCGGTTTGGAAAAATTCGTACACAACCGAGAATAATATGGGATGGAAACTACAAGAAAATTTCAAAATTTTGTTGAATGTAATGTTTTTTAAAGGATAGATATGCTCAGTTGTTTGTTATAAGTATGTTTAAGTTTCTATTCATAAAAATGAGACATTGTTTTTTTTGTAAGCTAGTAAACATTATATTACTTCAAAAAAGTGAGGATAGTACATGTACATATGAAATTCAAGAAGTAGGATCACAGTTTATGATGGATCCATCTTGATACCATAATTACATGTTCAAAATTTTCAAGGCTCTGAAAGTCTCCAAATTGGTCCTTTTGAAACTATTATGATTTACTGCTAAAAATATAACTATACTATCTTTCCTATCTAGTATCATAATGATAGAAGAAGCAACAAAATTGATCCAAACAAAGAGAACCATGATTAATCCAAGCGCTCAAATTCACCAACCCGAGGATCCTCCATAGTATTTACAAGGAAAAGGATGGGTTCACCAAAGAGAATTGCTTCCTCTATTGTCCAATCCATCATCTGACACGGGATATCAGGGTGGCCAAACATGGAAATAAGTAGATAAACTCGCTTATTATGTTTTTCCATTCTGAAGTTGAGATCTTCCATATACCTATGGATATCGAAAACCAAGTTGAATAGGGCCTCCCTCGACTAACATTGGTGAAAGAGATTGTAGTGTTCCCAATGCCATCATTTCCATCACTAAGGTTAGGTGTCTCACCCAGGTTGTTTCCTACATGTGCAGTGTCCGGGTTGCCAATGCCGTGTTCCATTTATTCTCCAAATCCCATAGAAGTTCTAGTACCATAAAACCATTCAACCTTGAAACTCCATACTTTTGGCTTGGTCTTAGTTACAGTTGTGATAGGATTTTTTCCCAAGATTCCCTCTTTTGTTCACGGAGAGTGATGGGGACCAAACAATGATTGTGTGTTCTCTAGAGTTGGAGCCAACGTGAGGACGAGTTGCATCAGCTTTACAAGGATGGCCACAACATCTCAATCAAGCCATGAAGGATACTAGGGGAAATCCAAAGGCGAGCCTTATCGAATAGACAGAAATTTATTTAATGCGAGCCTGTCTAGTGTCAGAACCATCCATCCTTCATGGCATGAGGATGGCATCCATGGATACCCCTCGAATGCAGTTATCGACTCCGGCTACCGGAAACTCGCTGTCAAATCGGCTGCATTGGAAACCTCCCACGACACCCAACGGAGGCCCTCACACTCAGCTGGACCTATCAATTCATGTTTAATGCAACTTTGGTATCGGTAACCTTGGTAGTGAGGCAAATTTAAATTTGAATTTTGAATTTGAAGACGGGAGGCAAATTTAAATTTAAATTCTGCCAGTGCATAAGGTTCGCCCTGTTCTGATGCTTGGCTTCTTCTATCCAATCCAATCCCCCCTGCGATCCAATTAACCCCCTCTTTGTATACATCATATATTTTCCCCTGCGTGTTTTTCATCTGTGTTTGCTGACTGCTCTTCATATTCATACTCTGTTCTGCTTGCTTACTGAAACTTTGTTTTCTCGGTCGCTTTTATTTTGATATTGTGCTTTGCAATAGCCATGGCCGCCTTGGATCTTGCGATTGGAACTGCAGGCAACACCATAAGCAGCACAATAACCAGCCTGATTATTAATCACTTATCCAACAAATAGATGATGCAATGCATTTGGATGAAAACAGAAAGCTGGCACCTCAGCTATATGTATAATTATCACGGAATTGTAGTAAGTAGGTAGCAGAAGAGATCGTTGAACAGGCCGGTGTTGTGGAGGATAATGTGAGACGTTTTCTTCTGCATTAAAATCATAGGGCCCAAGATTCCTCCATTTGCTATCACGCCACTAGAAAAATGTGGCAAAGTGACACATTGTTCAAATCATTCCAACAATCTAGGCCCAAAAGAGATCCTCGAGTAACATTTTTTTTGGTCATTGTTGTCATTGTAAGACAACGAGACAGGTGGTGATTTTATATAGATAGCTCAATTTTGTTGGCTAAATAAGCTAAGTGTTATCTATTTAAAAGTAAAAATAGGTTTCCACCAATCCACTGATGTTGAAAACATTTTTGTTATCAGAGAAAATCAGACCCATGGTTATTAAAACTAGATAACACACCTAGCTTACCACAACTCTGTTGTAAAATAAGATTCCATGGATTCATGCCATGCACCAACAAAGAAATTTTAATGATGAAGAACACGTAGCTAGTTTAATATGCCAGCTTATTTGCAATATGTAGATTGCAGCCGTAGATTATAAGGTAATATTCCTCGTACGCGCCAATAGAAGAGCTTCCCAGCAAGATAAGAGAGGATCACTTTTTTACCAGTCTGCAGAAAAGGAAGGGAACCCGTATTAATTATTTCTGAGCAAAATCGTTGAAGAAATGAACTCTAGCGCACCAGTTCACTGTTATTGCTCCACCAAATTACAAAAGAGAAGTGGCCACTGATACCAATTGTCCTCAGATTGCGGCAAGGTATCAAATCAACACCAGAGGGAGACACCTCATTAGATCATTATGAAGTTGTTTCAACATAGAAGTTTGGAAGTAAAGCGGTGGAGAGGATATCGTGAATGATAACATGCCATCTACACACAAATTATGCCAAAGAGATTAATGAGATTGATCACCAGCAAAAGTAAAAAAAATAATAAAACTCCTGAAATATCCTATATATAGTGCAACCAAATCGCAAAAGGAAATGAGAAGAATTTGCGAGATTCGAGCCAAAGGAAATGTGTTCTCTTTTGAAAGGATTTCATCAATTTGCAGTTAGCAATTTGATTGAGTTCGTTTGATCAATTGCCACGAATGGGACGTTACCCAGCTGCATTAAATCTTGAGCAAAATTCGTCACCAATTCATCGAAGGCATAAGGGATCAATTCATTTTATCAGATCAAAATTAATTAATAACATTTTCATGTAAAATTTCGAACACATGGAACCATCGGTTGAAGAAGGTTAAAATTAATGTTGCTAAATGAATGATTGTTCGATGAGGAGAACAATTATACCAACGCATGACCAGTGAAAGGAGCCCATCAATTATGACTTGATTTTGTTTCGTTTAGTTTCTTTTTACTACATTATATTTAGTTTTGAATTTTAGTAGTTATTTTTTAAAATTTTAGATTTAGTTTTATCGTTTGAATTTTTAATATGGGTGATTAGTATTTTGATTGTAGGAATAAATGTTTGGAGCAGCGTATCAAGTACAATAAAATTTGATCCAACTCATTTAATTAAAGCTGGATAAGGAGGGAAGCATCCAAGATTTTATGGAGATGGTTAGTTACAGTTATAGAAAGGGGACAAGTTGCCTATAAAAGGAGGAGGAACTCGAAATGCAATAGGAGGGGGAGGTGACCCGGAAGACTGAATGAAAAAAGGGGAGCTCAAGCAGTTGTGAGTGGTTCTTTTGTGATTTCGGTCACGAGGGGAATGTACAAGATTGTGATTTTTCTTTCTTCGTCCAATCATCGATGAATAGCATAGAATAAAGATGGAGGGGTTGTAAATAGCTATTGTTCACTTTCAAACCTTCTTGAGTCTCTTTCAAAGACCAGTGAACCTTTTAGCAATGATTTATATCCGTATTATATGAAGTTGTATTTCAGTATTATAAATCTTTATAGTATTATAAATCTCTTTTTCGAATTCATTGATTTCCAGTTGAGTTGGTTTGTCTAAACAATTATATTTTCAGATAAGAGTATTTATGTTATTATTATTTCTATTTTGATAAATATAATTAAATATTTAAAAATTTTGATTATAATTTTGATTTATCTTTAAATATAATCTTAACAGGATTTATTTATAATTCAGATCTATTCCATTGTTGAAATTCCAAAACGACTTCAGTTAAATAGTTTAGTTAGAAGTAGTTTTATGTAGCTAGTATGATTATCCTATATTAGCTACTAAAATATTTAATTGGATTTTTTTTTTAGTTTAGTCTATATAATTAGTTAGTCAGTTCTTCTTGTCAACAGGTAGTTGGGAGGAAAGACACTTAAAATCAAGCCATCCTAATTTGTCAATTCATATTTTATATGTTGGTATTTAAGTTTTAAGTTTGTCAATTCTTACTTTATATGTTGGAATTTAAGTTTTAAGTTTGATCATTCTAAATATTGCTCTACATTCCATTTTGTGTGGTTTAGTCAGTGCACCTAGAAGCATGTTTATCCTCGTGGGTTGTTCTACTCATATGATCTATCTAAAATAACTTGTATGTGATTTTTGTTAAAGCTTACTAGTATAGGGCCTTGGCCCCATACTATGTTTAGTAAACTAAGATATTGTAATTGAATTAATTATTAATGAATGAATTGAATCATTTTTACAATATTTTAAAAAATTATATTTTCAACTACCATATCTTCAACAAACATAATGAATTTAACCATATAAATTTACATTGAAATAATTGTAAGTAATTTAGACTCGAATTTCTCAATAAAATGTAGAGTAGAGTAATTATTCACTAATTCTAATTTTAATTATAGTCTAACTATTCATGAGTTTAGATTTGGATTAAATTGGGAATTACAACATCAAGAAGTGTTTATGAGTTACCAAGTATCAACTACTCTATTTCGATTCATCCAATTTCATTTTACTAATTTAATTATATAAGGTGTCGAATTTATTTTAAAATTTTAATAATAATTTTTTTATTTTATATTGTACCTTTTTTATTACTTTTTATTTGTACAAGTATATTTAAAATGTGTTGTTAATGTGTTCTTAATGTTAGGGTATGTACATCTTAGACTTTATGAATTACATTGTTGCATAGAGGGGATCTTGTGTCCTACTAACAATGTGGTATCATGCACCAAAATGGTCTCTAGCTAAGAGTATAGCGTGAGTAGACCTAATGGTTAAGAACATGTGTTTCCTCCTAGGAAGTCAAATGTAAATTTGCAAAATATAATTAATTTATGACATTTTTAATATTGTTAAAAATTACAAATTTTAAATTTTTTAACATGGAAAAAATTGAAAAAAAAATACAATTAAAATAATGAAACTAGGCATTTTAAGCAAACTTGAAATAACAACATTTGGATAAAAAAAGGTTGATACTTTGTAGTTAACAGGATTCAAAATGCAAAAAGAAATACCTTAATCAAATGAATGATAAAAAAAATAGTAGCATTAAAAAACAAGAATTTTTCATTAAATTAGTAATTATTTGAGTAGACAATTATTTAGTTAATGGTTCTTCTCGTTAAATATTAACTAGGGTCCATTGAAACAAAACAAATACAAATTCTAAATTTTTATTTAGCAACAAATTCCATATTCAAATTACATGAGCATTGTTTTTGTAAACAACATTTCTAGATTTCTCTTATTAAATATTAAATTAGATTCACAACAACATTGTGCAATTAGTTTGATTTCTTTAATTTAGGTTACATACAACACATACATAAGCATATGTAAAACTTCTAGTTATCATTTGAGATACTCAATAATGCATCTTTGGTTATGATTCACATCCATTTAGATTACAAAAATAAGTTAAGATTCATAATCATATAATATTTTTTTATAGATTAATTATCAAATTTCTCTTCTCTCAGAGATATCAAAATTTTTTAAGTTAAAATTTTTTTCTTATCCAATTCATCCTTAAACTTCTTTCAAGATTTTATTTCATTACCATATCATCCTAATAGCTAAAGAAATTTCATTCTAATATTATAAGGACTAGCTTATTTCTATGAACAAATGCAAAATAGTCAATTCATATGGTTGTGCAAGGGTTGGTAGTCTTTGGAATGAAACCATACTCTTATAGTACTCGTAAGAATCCTAGCAATGAATTCTTTGTTCAATTTGTTATTCAAAGGATTGTCTCCAACTGATTGGTGAAAAACAATTTACACTTGCAATGACACTAGTAGGGGAATCACATTCTAGGGATGCTTTGGTTTTCTTTCCAACCAATGCAAACACCAAGAAACCCATGATGTCATTCATGTAAGGCCCCATCCCAATGAGAATACTTAGTTTCTCACTCACCTAACATTAAACTAAGGAAAAAACACCTCTAACCAAGAAATCGTGGCAAATATCCACAATATCAAATTGTTATAAGGAAGTGTTTGGGGGAGGGGTCTTTGACTATAGACACACATTTTCTCTCGAGGCTCTGACGTGCATGAACTAATCTACCCACTATTTTTCATAATACTATAACACCTTGAGCAATGGATTTCTTCCTAAATAACATTAGGCAATAATGTACTCATTACCTCCAACAACTTGTTACACCCTAGACTCTATCTTACCCACTTAAAAAAGGTTGTAAGTAGTCCCAAGCTCCTATACTCATTTTCACATGGGTGACAACTTCACCCTTCTAAAGGTAGATAAAACGAAAAAACAACAACAAAGAAACCCAACTCTCCTAATGGCAGACTTTTTCTACACACTCAAATAACCAAAACAACAAATACATTCCTAATAGTCTTATCCCATGGTAGTCATCCAACCCGACTTTCCCCAAAGCATTACTGGAATATATAACACTTAAAACCTTAAGCTTCTTTCCTTTTCCTTTATTAAATAAGAGCATCGACTTTCTTTTCTTTCACATTAATAACCAAAAACATAATCTTACTTCCTTTTGTGTTCATACCCAAAAACATCAATTTACTTTCCTTAACAAAAAATTAATACTTTCATTTCTCATTTTTTTCCCCACAAAATATTAGTAAAAGCCTTAATATGGTTTCAAGGATATATTAAGGTCAATAAAAATTAACAAAAGTCATTTTATAGATAATTACTTTCCTTAAAGTAGAGAAATAATATTTTCCAAAATAAATCATTATTTACATATTTTCATGCCTCTCATAAGAATTATAGAATAGCTTATCCTCATTGAATTGGAATACTTTCTTCAAATATGATTCTACAATGATATTAAGATCTCAAGTATTACACTCTTATGATTAATGTTAGTATTCAAATAACATAAATTCCTTTCAACTTTCTTCATTGCCCTCCCAACTTCTAAACCTATTCAATGTACATGTAGAAACAAGATTATTAACAATGTGTAGTTTAATCACAATATTTCATTATTAATTCACACAATAATTTAACCATTTTAACAAAGTTAATGGATCCATGAACGTTGTTGGTGGAACCTTGAGCTCTATTTATGGAACCATGAGCATTTTTTGTGGAACCCTGAGCTCTAGTTATGGAACCATGAGCACTATTGGTGGAACCATGGGCTCTATTTATGGAACCATGAGCATTGTTGGTGGAACCATGAGCTCTATGTATGGAACCATGAGCATTGTTGATGGAACCATGAGCATTGATGGTAGAACCATGAGCTCTATTTATGGAACTATGAGCATCAGTGGTGGAACCATTAGTAATGGTCACAAGATGCTGGAACCATGCAAGGAACCTTGAACAAAATTCATGGTAAATGAGCATTTTAGAGGTGGAACCATGAAGAATGTATATGGAACCATGGACAATTTTAATGGAACCGTGAACAATGTCAGTGGAACCATGTACACTGTCTGTGGAACCATGAGCTTTAGTTATGGAACCATGATCATTATCGGTGGAACCATGAGCATTGTCGGTGTCCATTAAAACCAAACAAATTTCACTTAGAAATGTTTAGACTGAAGGTTATCTTCGAGTTGTTACAAAATAACTGTCCAAATTCTTAAGTGAAAACCCTATTTTCTTAAAATCCATCAGAAATATAAAGAAAACTATTGATTTTAATCCGCAGCATAGATTTATATAGTTCCATCCATCTCTATGCGGGATGTATAAAATATTGAAATCCATCCCATCTGTAAACCGAATTTACATATTCAATTTTGAGAAAAATCAAAACCAAAATTCCAATTTCGTTTGTTTAATTACATCATTTATTTTGTCACATTATGAAGTGTTGTACACCAAGTTCTCTATGTCCTAGGTTATCAAAGCTAAATCTAAAGCAAAGGAACTAAGCCAAAAAAGGCTTAAAAAAATGAAAATAAAAAGGGATCACAAAAAAAGAGGAACAAGAAAAGGATAACTCAAGAAAAATATTCCCTTCTAAAGCACACAAGAGGAATAAAAATCATTAACCCTTAACTCAAGAAAAATATTCCCTTCTTGATTCATATTATATTAAGAGATTGTATAATATGATAACGCCTTTGTTTCTTTGGTTGTAGGTGGGTCTCCAAGGCCCCCTTGGGGAGGATTCCCTCTCTTCATCGATTTCTACTACTTTCCTAGATAGTCACATCCTCCCATGGATTTAAGAGATAAAACCCTATAATGCATTTTGGTCATACGATGTGCTCTTAACCTCATAGATCGCAGCACAACTATTAACAACCTAATTTTGCTCCCTACTTTGTTATGAGCCTCATTACCTTTATACATCACTTTCAACAACATTAGCTCCATTTTCCTCTACTTTGTGTATTTTTAACTAGTTTAGTTGATTCTTCATTCTATAGAGAAGTTTAAGAGTGTCACTTGGTTCTTTTAATTCTCCTCCACCGATAATGCTCATGGTTCCATAACTAAATCTCATGGTTCCATAGACAACGCTCATGGTTCCACGGACGGTTCTCATGGTTCCATAACTAAAGCTCATGGTTACACCAACAATGCTCATGGTTCCACCGACAATGCTCATGGTTCCATAACTAAAGCTCATGGTTCCACCGACAATGTTCATGGTTCCATAACTAAAGCTCATGGTTCCATAGACAATGCTCATGGTTCCATCGATAATGCTCATGGTTCCATAACTAAAGCTCATGGTTGCATAGACAATGCTCATGGTTCCACGGACAGTTCTCATGGTTCCATAACTAAAGTTCATGGTTCCACCAACAATGCTCATGGTTCCACAGATAATGCTCATGGTTCCATAAGTAAAGCTCATGGTTCCATAGACAACACTCATGGTTCCACAGACAGTTCTCATGGTTCCATAACTAAAGCTCATGGTTCCAGCAACAATTCTCATGGTTCCATAACTAAAGCTCATGGTTCCACCGACAATGCTCATGGTTCCACAGATAATGCTCATGGTTCCATTACTAAAGCTCATGGTTGCATAGACAACGCTCATGGTTCCACGAACGGTTCTCATGGTTCCATAACTAAAGCTCATGGTTCCACCAACAATGCTCATGGTTCTACCGACAATGCTCATGGTTCCATAACTAAAGATCATGGTTCCACCGACAATGTTCATGGTTCCATAGACAGTTCTCATGGTTCCATAACCAGAGCTCATGGTTCCACCAACAATGCTCATGGTTCCATAACTAAAGCTCATGGTTCCACCGACAATGCTCATGGTTCCACTGATAATGCTCATGGTTCCATAACTAAAGCTCATGGTTCCATAGACAACGCTCATGGTTGCATGGACAGTTCTCATGGTTCCATAACTAAAGCTCATGGTTCCACAAACAATGCTCATGGTTCCACCGATAATGCTGGTTCCATAACTAAAGCTCATGGTTCCAACAACAATGCTCATGGTTCCATAACAAAAGCTCATGGTTCCACCGACAATGCTCATGGTTCCACCGATAATGCTCATGGTTCCATAACTAAAGCTCATGGTTCCATAGACAACGCTCATGGTTCCATGGACAGTTCTCATGGTTCCATAACTAAAGCTCATGGTTCCACCAACAATGCTCGTTGTTCCACCGATAATGCTAGTTCCATAACTAAAGCTCATGGTTCCACCAACAATGCTCATGGTTCCATAACTAAAGCTCATGGTTCCATCGACAATGCTCATGGTTCCATCGATAATGCTCATGGTTCCATAACTAAAGCTCATGGTTGCATAGACAATGCTCATGGTTCCACGGACAGTTCTCATGGTTCCATAACTAAAGCTCATGCTTCCACCAACAATGCAAGTCATTCCCCACCTACCACTACCACCTATGCTACAGGCGACTATGACCAAATCCTCTGTCCAAAGAACATATTATATAACCGTGCGACCAAACCAACATCGCCGACTATTTGCCCTGACAAAGTCCGTTTATTTTTGGTGTATTGGTATGCGAATATGGTCCCTGGACCCTCACGGCTCTCGCCGGCCTTATTATCGTTGTAACGACCATTTCCTATCCTACCAGACTTGTTTTAATAACCTTTCATGACCAGATCTCACCATTTAAAATTAATCATAAATTGCGTGGAAACCAAAAAAAATTATGTGGCGAATTGATGTAGAAGAGTTCGAACGCTGTGCCCACTACGGGCGTTGCTCGGTTACTGCGTCCCAGTTTTGTTCTCTAAAGCACCTATAACATTCTTTTCTAACGTCCTCCACATCCACATGCAACAGTGTCTCTGTTGGCTTCCCCTTCTGAGTCATGAGCTTCACAACGTTGGTGGGATTATCTATGCATATGATGAGGCCACCGTTACTGGCATAAATAGGGCTCCTTGACGGGCACTTTGGTACCCCTCAATCAAATTCGCAATAGCCCATATCCTGTACGCATCCTTGCAAAGTGTCCCATATACCACCCGACCATGGTGGACTTCCCTGACCTGCAATTGGATAAAGGAAATGGAGTTCATCCTTTCGAGGGGAAGCGAAGAATATGCGCCACCACTATCGTTGGCTATTGGATCTGTGGAAGATGATTGCATCGCAAATTTGATTGTTTCTTCGTCACAAATTTGATTGTTGGCGAGAGCATCGTGGAACTAGAGGATGGATTGCTTTTCGAATCTCCCGGAAGCGTCTTGGAGGAGAGATCTCTTTTCGAATCTCTCAGAGGCATCTTCGAGGAGGTCAAGCCTGTAGCATACTCAACAACTACGGTGCATCTTCGAGGAGGTCAATCCTGTAGCATACTCAACAACTACGGCGGAGGCTAAAATAAAGACAAGAATCGCAGAGCAGAACCCAAGCACTTGCGCCTCCTATCTCATTCCATGCAACAATTATTAGTTTATCAGCATGAATTGAAATTGAAATTTGCTTGGCATCCTCAAATTTAAATTCAAATTCAAATTTGAAATTCGAATATACAGAGGGAAAATGGTGCCCTGCGAAAATTGATAGGAGAGATGTGACCATACACAACAACCTGGCAAGATCAAGTGGCTGCCGTAGCCATGTGATGTTGTCATCCCACATTCATGTGAAGTGATTGTTGGAGGTGGCGGTTGGGCCAGAAGTAAATAACTCGACTGACGGTGTAATGGTGTTTCCAGTGGCCGGGAAATCATGGACATGTATGGCATGGAGGATGCTCATTGCATGGAAGCAGATATGGGAGGATCGCATATGGTGATGCATGGAGTTGGAAGGTTCACCTTAAATGAAAGTCTGTCTGTTGGATAAGGCTCGCCATACAGTGTTTGGAAGGACAAAAAGTCACTAGTATAGTGGGGTTTTCAACTATCTAATTCAACTAGTTTTATTTCCCTTCTTTCCTCTTTGAGAATTGTGAAACTTGAAAGTTTCCAATGAGTGTCTAAAGGTCTAAATGATGTATTAGGGTGTATTAAGTCCTCCCAATTCCCTCCTAAATGATGACACTTCCATATAGAGGAATAATAACATCTCTATAGGAATACAATATACATATATGTGAAATACATTCCGAAGTTACGTATACATCAACACTCCCTCTTAACTAGGAAGGTATTTCTCGACACAGGTCTTCTAGCACAAGTCATCTTCTCTGGATCATCATCACTAGATAATCGTCATCGAGTCATCATCATCGTCACTGTTGCTGCTATCTCAATCAATCTATGAATCTACTCATCATAGGAAGTTCTACAGAGCCAGTCCTTTTTCATACTGGATGTAGGCCCACAACCTACAGGTCTTCATCATCTGTGCGAACGGTCTGATAGAGGTGGCTTCTCAGGACTAATTTTATGTGCGAATGCAATACCGGAAAGAGTATCCCAGGAACATTTATGTGCCTAAGCACGACCGACAAGATCTCCCAGGACTAATTACATGCGTCTCCTCCACAATACCTTTAAAGAGCATCCCAAGAACATTTATGTGTCGCAGCACTACCGGAAAGATCTCTAAAGAGCATCCCAGGACTTATTACGAGCACACAGCTCAACCTCTCGGATCTTCAAGACCGATTACATGTGGATAGACAAAACCTTTAAAGAGCATCCCAGGAACATTTATGTGCCGCAGCACGACCGGCAAGATCTCTAAAGAGCATCCCAGGACTAATTACGAGCACACAGCTCAACCTCTCGGATCTCCAGGACTGATTACATGTCTCCGTAGTAATACCTCATCCCAGGACTGATTACATGTCTCCATAGTAATACCTCATCCCAGGATTGATTACGAGCACACAGCTCAACCTATCAGATATTTGAGTACTGATTACATACTACATAGCAATACCGGAAAGAGTATCCCAGGAACATTTATGTGCCGTAGCACGACCGGAAAAGATCTCCCAGGACTGATTACATGCTATTTGCACAACCTGCCACATATCATCTCTGACCTCCAAGTATCAACCTGATACTCATGATCCCACGGATCATCATCGCACAAAGCATCATCCTGATGCTCATGATCACACTGATCATCATCACTGTACTATCCTGATACATATCATATGGAGCAACATCCTGAAGCTCGTCATCATGATCATCCTGATCATACAATGCATCCACCTGATGCATACCAAGTATCTACCTGATACATATCATCATACATGATCCACCTGATCATACAGTGTATCCACCTGATACAAATACATGATACATGATACATATCCACCTGATTCATTTTATTGATCTAATGACAACAGTGAATATCACATTAATAATGAGAAAGGTCGATTCATTTTCAAGATCCCCATTCAAAGGAAATAGTTTAGTTGCCCCATATTTGATGCAATGGGAACTAATCCCATTTTTCTAGGCCTCGAAAGAGATTGGAAACAGATGATGTGTCAGAGCACTTGACAACACTTCGCTGAGGATGGGCTTCGCTTTCAGCAGGGCAATGGAGGACAGTAAAAACAAGTTCTTTATTTGAAGATCGATACTAGCAATCTCAAAGTCTTTTGTAACTTATTCAAAAGAATTTCTATTTTTAGATATTAGTTCCAGATTTGTTCCACAAAGCCCGTATCAATCAGGGGAAGGATTTTCTATTTAATCTATGATTTTTATTGTAAAAAGAGGAGAGAGTGCCAGCCGAGGGCTGAGGCAAGGGCATGTATGCACATACTCTGCTTTGAAATGATTATGATCATTTGAACTATGTTTTGCTATATTTGAATTACATGTTGTCATGAATTTGGTTTGTGTATGGTCTCATTAATCCATATCAAATTTCTTATGATTCAATATGCAATTATCTTTAGATGTCTGAATGCAAAACCTGATTCGTTTCCTTCATAAAGTTATGCTTGTAGTATTGTTACATTACTGGTACATTCCCTCCTGTTCAAATATTTAAATCTATCCTGATCTCTCTCATGTTTCTACCTTGTTTACCTACACCCAACATTTCCATACTATTAAGATTTCTCTAAGCTTGACCCTAGCAGTCAGGGTTCAACTTTAGTGACCAGCCAGACAGTCATCGAAATCCATAAACATCATATATTTCATTGCCCAGAAGAGGTTGAGGGTGCGGGTGTGCCTTGTGTCTCTGGTGCGGGTTGCGTCAGAGTCCTCAATAATTCCCTCAAAAACTTGTCGTAGTTCCTGGGGGCCTCGACATGGTTTTTCCATACCCGAACTTCTCTCCCAATGCTTAAGCCAGTCCTTATTCTTGCGACTGACCTTCTGCTCAAAGAATTCTCGAAGTTTCGCCAAGTCCTTCTCAGCACAGGGCACATGGGAGCAGCGTGGGCCATTTTCCGTTTGACTTTTGGTAGATTTTGTGTGGACCATGATGTGCAGAGTTCCAGAAGACAAATCTTGGGCAGTGTGAGAGCGGAGAGGGAGATCACAATAATCTCAGAATGCAGCAAGCAGATACACGAGAAGGTGTTCGATGGGAAATTGAAGTGAGGTTCGCTGCAACCAACGAACCCCATAAATTGCAAAGACGTCACATGTATCGTTGGACATGACCATGATGAGAGCAACAGTTGGTCGAGTTCATGATGGAAATATCAGGTTGGAGTAGAGGGATCTATACCTTCATTTGTAGAGGATTTAATGTATGTAGGTGTTGTTGAATTCGCATGGGAATGCCAATATCAGCCGAGCGAGCGAGGGGGCGAGGTTAGGCCGACTTGCAAAGATTTTTATGCATGCAGTGGTTCATCCAAATCATTGGGACTGGGCGTGTGGTCGTCAATCGAGCCGTTTAGGTTGAAACTTGGCCTGGATGCATGGTCGGTTCTTGTTTTCTCCTGGCCCACTTCTATGTGAGTTGGGTGGCCCACCATGTGGGACCAGACATGGGGGAGATTTGTAATATGATTTTGATGGAATCTAGTAGGAAATTTAAAATATTCTCATATGTGTTTCAAATTATGACTAATTGATGATCCAATAAAGGAAAGAAGGTCTAAGCATGTATGTTTATGGGTTATGAATATGAAGGCACGCACCTGAGAGGTTTCTATACTCTTAATAACTAGAGATATAAGCGATTCTTTGTCACATTTTTGTATACCCGAGAGGATCATCACCAAGTGTTTATGATGAAAGCAAAGTTTATATCAAGACCATAAGAAACCCAACAAGGTAATGATCAAGACTGCAAGCCCCCCTCCCCCCTCCTTGAATCAAGACCAAATGTTTGAATTTATAGTAAGCAAGAAAAACCTGGACCATTGATCATACGGCACAATAAAAAATGGAGATCCACCAATCCATAAAGGTAAACAAGAGTCTCATTAAGAGACAAGGGAGAAGTAGTGGATAAGAATGACATAGGAGTGTAGGTAAATATTACTTAGAGATAAGTCACCACCAAATAAGTCCAAAAATTATCTCCATGTGCACGTGTGCAATGTTAAAACATTCTAGTGTGACCTAGTCACATGTATAAATGGTCCACAAATTATTTTATAATGATGACAAGACTACATTGATCCACCAGACAATACTAAACCACATTCTAACATTTTGAAATAGTTAATGAAATTTTTTCCACAAGTTGATAATTTCATGTTATCAAAATTATTAACAATAAATGTAGTTGATGAACTCTAATCATTAATATTATACACTTTTAATAAAAGAAGTTCTACTTATTTAATCAAATTTAATTGAAAGCATGGAAATTGTCACATAACTTTACTTAGTATTTGCTTTGGTTTGTAATAAAAAATTATTTTAATTTAAAACTATTTTATTAATATATAACACAACATTGTCTAATCTTTAAAAGAGATAGAATCAAGGTAACTAACTAATTAGTCCATGATATTAGAAATTATATATATATATATATACTTTGTATCTAAAAATCCAAAAATTCTAGCATATCCATGTACAAGAAATATGCCTTAAAAATAAAAATCATAATATTTCAACCTAACTTTAAGTTAATTGTTCTATATTATATGAATGTGTTAGTACTTTTATTCAAAATTCTATCCATTAATTGAACTTCAATTATAAGAATTTATAGTTAATATTTTTATTTTTATTTTTAAATCTAATTCCAACAAAAATAACATGAAAAATTATAACATTAAATCATTACATTTTTTTTGTAAGCTAGTATCTATGGGGATTTGAATTTGTAACCTTCCATTTACAATTTCTTATCTCATTTACTCATTACCCATTGCTAAAGCCTTTAAAAGAAAATCATAACTTTTACCCAATTAATATTTCACATATTTGAAAATTAATATTTTTTAATTTTTAAAATTAATCATCTAAAACATAATCTTAATTTGATTAACTAAATAAATTGCCTTTAAAGTGATTACAATATATATATCCAAGGCAAATCTAAAGTATATATAATTAAATACTTTACTTGTTTTAATATTTAGAAAATCTCAATAAACACTCATAATTATTTTAAGAATATGTGTTTATTTATATTTTTATATAAATTATATAATAATCAATTTTAAAATTATATTTATAAAATTAATTTTCATTAATGATATGATTGAATAATTGTCAATTCGGGCTAACCCATTTGGTTATGGTTAAGGTGTGGATCTTGTTAGCAAGCTGAGTTAAAGTGTGGGTCTCCTTAGCAATGCCACCTGAGTTCAATTCCCCTTAGGGGTGACACCAAAAAACCGAGTGAAGTTGAGGCTAGTGGGATCCAAGTCTGGTTGGTGTGATCCAAGTTGAGTGCGATCTCTAGATGATTTTGATAGCTTAGATGCCTCTAAATCATAGTTTCTCATATAAAAGACCACTCCCACAAATGTAAACAAAAAAATATAATTAAAAAATTAAAAAGTATAAAATTAAATTTAAAAAATAAATATTATTTAATATTACTTTTAGAAAAATATTATTTATATTTTATAAAATCTAAAAATAAAACTTGATGTTAGGTCTTAAATGTTTTAATGTTATTATATTTTAATAAAATTTTATTGAATGATATTTACTTTTTAATATTAATATTAATATTAAAATCATTTGTTAATGTAAATTTAGATCTTTGATAATTGAGTTCAAATCATTTCTCAAAGAAATAAATCATATCCTACCATAACCTAAAATTTAATCAGAATACTTCTTATTAATTGATACTTTATATTAATTAACAAAAAATTTCAATATAATATTGAATGTAACATAATCTAAAATTTAATCAGAATACTTCTTATTAATTAATACTTTATATTAATTAATACAATTTAAATATAATATTGGGCAACAGAAATTGGCCGAATAATACTTTATATTAATTAACACAATTTAAATATAATATTGGGCAACATATATTGACCAGTAAATATGTTTTTTTGGGCAAAGATTAATAATCTACATTGCAATAGCCAACAACCTATAAGATTATTAATCTACATTGTAATAGCCATCATCCTATTCACTTGTAAAAAGAAAAAAAGAAAATCTGTAATGTAGTTTTCATAAGTATGTTATATATTTCGCTGGAAAAAAAAAGTATGTTATATATTGAGAAATATGTAAAAATATATTGATGATAAATAAAAAAGAAAATATACAATGCAGTCTTCACTAACATGTTATATATTAAAAAATATATTGATGATAAATGAACCTGCACACTTCTTCCTACCTCCAAGCAACGTTGTGAACATGATGATATTTATTAATCTGATATTTATGTGTCATGCACAGTGCACAGTTCTATGTAGGAATTGTTACGTAAACATATAGCCAGAAATCAAAATAAATCATATTGCAGTTAAACACACTCCCGCATGGAAAACGTAATTATATCTCATAAGGTGATTGGAAATGTAATTCTATCTCACAAGGCGATTGGAATAGATTTTATTGTACCGCGTTTTCGTTCAAAGGCTGTATTTCATTTTCTTCACTCTTATTTACAATTATCGATAGTTAAATCTTGTCAAGATTATCGTAAAACACTTTAAATTGTTTAATGAAAATATATATAGTCATCAAAAGTTTTTACTTAGAGTGGATAATAAGAATTTCAGTTTAAATAAGTTAATAAATTTTAAAATAATTTTATTATAATATACATCTTTTTAATTTTTGAAGTCAATAATTTGCTTCTAACTCAATAATTCAAAAATACTTTATTTATAGAATAAAATTGTAATCAAACCTAATAAATCTAATATACTATTATTTATAAATCTAATTGAAAAATACTAGCTGTAAATCTAATATACTATTATTTATAAATCTATATTATTTTCAATAATGCAATATCCTGCATCATGTACAATTATCTAGTGCATTTTCTCAACCTGATATTAGATAATAATGCAATCTGCCAAGACGATCATGAGCTGAACAAGATATCAGAGAATTAGATGGTGAATGGATTTTCCAGTTGACTTTGTAGAGAAAAGACCAATAACATGCACACATTTGAGTATAAAAAAGACCATTAACATGCACACATTTGAGTATAAGAGTGTCGAGACTGTCAATTTATATGAAAAATAGGGACGTCAGATATGTCATACCATCAACCATTTTTGTAACTGTCAATTTATATGAAAAATAGGGACGTCAGATATGTCATACCATCAACCATTTTTGTAAGGTCATGTTAAAACTAAGGAAAATTTGATTATGTAATGCCAGGTTTTGCATGCATGATTTTAGTGGCCTACACTATTCTTGGATGCCGCAGAGTAAAACTTGTGTGATGTTTGCCAACGGACTGGATGAACGTCTCCAAGGGATGAAATGTCACGACAACCCATTGTGGTCGTGGAATCACGCGAACGATGTGCAATGGATTTTGTGGGACACATTGACCTACTCGCACGATATTACGAGATGCGGTACATCATTACTGCAAGCAATCTCTGATACGTGCAGCTTCTGGTGGTGAATATTGAAATTACAAGGTTTACTTTCCGGTTGAAGAATGAAATGGCACGGGTGGCTATCCTGGTGACTCTCCGGATTACACAGCAGCAACACCAATACCAGCCCTTTGATACATTGCCAGAAAAATACACCACCGGCTGGTTTAAATGGTGATCAACCATTTTTGTAAGTTCATGATAAAATTAAGAAAATGTTGTTCTGTAAAGCCAAATAGCCATCCATTGCCAAACTTGCCATCGTCCTACAAACGATATACATAATAATCGCCAATAGCTTTTCTGAAACAGAAATCACCACTCGAGAAATTGACTAGTTAAATCATTAATTAGGTGGCATGATTCCACAGATTGCACAGTATGTGTGGTGCCTTCACCACCTACAATCTTCTGAAAAACTGGAAGGATAGATGTCTAACAAATGGCTCGAAGGGACTTCTACAAAACAATAATCACAATAAGACCCACCTACGCTAATGGTAATTTTCAAAGAGAACTCTGGACTGTGAAACTTCCATAAAAGAGCAGAAAACCACTTATGTAGTTCGCAAATGAGTTAAAATCAATAAAGATATTCAGAGCAAATCCTATTACGGCCTTTGCTCTTCCTTGAACTACCCAACGCTGCCTTCTATGCTTGCATGGAATAGATGTGAGAGGTAGATGAGAGTAGGTTTCCTGGAGACGCCTCTATGGAAAGAGTAGAGAAATATAGGATTACCAGTTCAGAAATTTGCAATTTGTTGAGAATGAGAATTCAGTCTGGCAGAATCGCCCACATGTTCAATGGGGATTGATAGCATCAAGATTTCTTGAAGAGATCTTATATCCCCAAGGATCACTGATTAACCTAGATTAGCATAGCCAAATATTTATATGTTTATACGCCATCCAAGTAATTTGCAAATCGGCGTTGCAATACCCAAACCAACGCAATCGTGATACCCAAACCAATGCAATCGCAAATCCTGGGTGATATTTGACATTGTGCGTCGAGGCCCCTCAAGCACGCTTGTCTAGCAACTCAAAGTATCGGAATCGAGATCTTGGGAGATATCTGAAATGAGATGAGGCCGCTGATGTAACCTAGACATGATTAGAGCAGCCAGAATCTCTCTCTTCTATATAAATATATATAGCCATCCATTCCGACGCAGAAGAAGGATCCTGCACCCTAGAATCTTCTTCCTCAACCGCTTTTCATGCACAATGCTTGGCATCGAAAGAAAGTGGCTGGTTGAAGAATTTTTTCACTCTTTCTTACGGTACCCACAATGTTTTTGAAGGAAAACAGGTTCGCTCTGCATCCTTATGTCAATTGGACAAAAAAGAGTCTCCATCGCCCCACCCACCATCCCAAGCAATCTTCCCCAAGAGCTCTGCATCAGTTACCTCCAGGTTCCAGGCTCTCTCTAAGCGAAACAACTGTTCTTTTCTGGCTGTTGAATCTGGTTGGGATAATAGATGCCTTCCGGAAAGGATGGATCGAGGGAGAATTAGCTGGGCAGGGGAAGAGAACTGGAGTTCTTGCCCTTCTTGCCTAGAGGAAGAGGAAATGAGCAGCATCATGAGATGAGGGAGAGGTTATTAAGCGTATATCGGCTTATTCAAAATTTGAATTCACATTTCCCTCCACAGCTTTCAAAATTTGAATTCAAGTTTCCCTCCCACATCTTTGGGTCACTCATTTTCGGTCGCTGCCAAGAATTAAGTGATTAGATGGGAGGTTTTCCGTCAACGGAATCGCCAATCTGTAGCTACCGGAGGAGTATCATGGAGGATGGATGACGTATATATCGGTTGATGCCATAGATGTATGCAACATGCCTCTGACACCAGACAGGCGAGCATTAAATAAATTTCTGTCTATTCGATAAGGCTCGCCGAAATCCAAACACATATCTAGTAACGACAGAACATGGATATGAGAGCCAAATGAATTTCACACGAATTCTAGATTGGGAGCGACTTTGCACTACTTAATACTTTCTCATCAATCCAAGGTGATGCGTTGGTACCAAACCAAAAGGATTGAGTACGACATCCCTTTGATGAGCCTTGTCACCCCATTGAATTCACCATCTCTAGAGTGTGCGATATATTGCAACTTAGGATTAAGTGTACCATCTTTGGAGCATGTGAGATCCTACAACTTAGGATTAACATTAAGTGCATCATCTTTGGAGTGTGTGAGATCCTACAACTTAGGATTAACATTAAGTGTGGGGTACTAAGATTGTCGGCACCATTGTTTTTCATAGAGGATATTTTAATCTCAACATTCATACTCAAAACCTTAGGCTATCATGCGTTCAAACAACCTAAGGCCAACATTACTACAAATTGAGGAAATTATCACCCCGTCCGAGGTAAAAAATTAGACATTGTTTCCAAGAACTTCCACACCCTAATAATTATTGCAAATAGTATAACAAGTTATTCAATGTTGTGAAATATCTATATGCGAATTTTACAAACCCAATCATGATGTCGAAAAGAGAGAATTTAAAAATCAAATTTTTATCTTGGAAGTGTTAAATATAATTACTTAAAATCATCAAATATTCTATTCAATTCAAAATACATAGATAAATAAATACACAAAAATAAATAAAATAGAGACACATTATGTATAAATTACACTTTTTATCCAACTCTATATTTACCATATTTCATCACTGACATAAATAATTAATGAAATTGCACAATTGTATACACAATACACTTTTTATACAACTCTACATGTTATCGTATGGGACCAATGATCCATGATATAAATAGATCTGGATAATGTTTACAAGGTATAAATTAGATGTTAACACAATTATAAAGAAGTGTTTTCAAAACAATCTCCATGACATTCTCAACAAGAACATTATAAAAGTAATTATTGCTTGACTCAAGTTAATATACGTCAAATCTATAAGGATTTTCCGATCCTTTCGAAACATAATGTTTTATATGGACAATATAATATCATAGTAAAATGGTTCCATGTGTACACTACAAGCATGTCTAGAGAGACAATGTAGTAGATAAAAAAGGATATACCAATCCTTTCAAATGATCTATTTTTAGGTAGATCCATCATTTTATGAAACATGAACAAAGACTCCATCATAAAAAATATAAATTTGTTGGGATAAGAACCCATCAACCTATATCCATATGAACATCCGTCCCACTCTCCGCATTATGCCCCATTCACTCTCGTTGCACCTTAACTACCGCAAGCCCCCTTCTCATTTATTCTTATTCTCTCTCTTGTCCATCCTATCCTTGGTGACCATGCCGATATGATTCTATTTACATCGATCATCATATTTTTGTCTACACCAACAACCCATTGTTGGTTTCTATTTAAGCAGTTTTAATTCAAGACCTTGAGGTCCCTTGATGCTCCTATTGGTTTCCACCATTGCACCTCTACTTTGTAAGAATCAAGAGTACTAGCATATGAATCCTGATAAATATCGCCAATCTCCCTACCCAAGCATATTGCACAATTTGTCTCTAGTGATTACACAATGACCATTTGGCCCTTTACAACATCCACCCTTGGAATGAATTCATCCTTAGGATTGTTGCATGCAGGTCCAACATAGAAATCCTCAAATGATGGAACATTTTCCTTCAAGTAGGCATCCATAATTTCATGTAAAAAATTTGTAGGTTCACTATTATGTATATCCTGGCTTGTTGATGGCCAAAATTTAGTTGTTGACAGATCAACACTCTCGAAGGGACTATCCAAAGCTTTATATATATCCTCCCAATAACATAACTCGGGACACCAAAATTGTTCACCTCCCTTCTCAATCCGCCACTTCCATACTGAAATATATATGTTTCTATTCCTTGTTTTATTTCGTCCATGTCTGAACGTATTTTTAATTGTAGATTTATTAAACTAGGATGCCCCACCAGTAAGTTTGCACTAGCATCTAGCAATGAATGCCATAGATGAATAGGAGATCACCACTTTTCATCCTGAAGTGATGCCCTACTTTACATGAATGGAATGTTATCTATGAGTAGAAATCTAAAAAATTGGCATTTTTTGATATCGATGATCTTGGCATTTCCATCCAGAAGGTGGGGTTTCACAAAATTTTAAAAATCATAAAACTCATCAATTAGGTAAGGGACATAGAAATTCTGATCTTCACATGTCCTATATGTATCCATAATCTCTGAGAGTGAAAATATATCCTTTTGTATTAGCTTTGTTGATAACCTTCCATAAGTTCCATCTATGTCTTTGTGGGTGTGTCCAATTGGGATGAATTCTACTTCAATAATATCAAACATTCTACTTCAATAATATCAAACACTCTTCTTGGTGTTAAAAAAGATAAAAATGCAAAGACAAAGTTGTTTTTGTTATCGCATGAATAATTATCCATTTGCAACAATCATTGGTTCTTCAATACTTATTAAGCATTTAGCAAGGGATGTCACAGTGAAATTTGATCCCATCTCTAAAAATGAGAGATTGAAACGGCCAAATTCCCCAGTCTTGTTCCCATGAGTCAACATAGCAGTTAATGATATGGTAAGATTCATAACATTACTAAATTTTTTGAATTCTTACCCATCCTTGGAATGGAAGTGTTTGACTTATCCATTTTGTCATGAACAATATTCAGATAAGTCTTTGGAGTTTTTTGTGAAGATGATACGTGAGAATCATACATTTGTTCACAACTTGCAATATATTTATTATGGGATGCTTGATGTCCTTGCAACCTTTCCACGTCAACTGGATCAATGGTCCCCTTTATCTTATCATGTATTTTGATGCACTCATTACACCTTGCAAAGGAGATGTTTTTAGAGATTCTAACATCTCAAAAATATTCTCTCATCGCCTTGCTAAAGGAAGATTGTGATACTGGATGCAAACCAATATGTTTGATTTTTTCATTTTATATTTTCACAGCAAACCATGGGACATATTAAATGGAAAAATTTTCAAGTGTGTCCTTGTTCCATCTTCATTGATTAATCATGTAAGATGTAGATATTTGTTTGAATTCTCCTCCACAATTTTATTAATAGTAGCTACTAGTGCAACAAAATTTTCCCTATATTTTTTCAATCTACTGTTACCATGCGCAACTCTCACATCACCATTCAAGAACATATTTTTATAAATGGTAGAAAGTGCTCCTTTTTATTCTATGGCATTTATACTATGCATTTTGACATACATCTATTGTGTCCAATATCATTGCAAATATACTTCTTATTTTCTCGTCTCCTTCTTTGGTGATAGGAGCATTTGATGCCATAGAATTTAAAACATACTATCTTCCTGAATTTCCATTCATACTATGAAATTTATTCACACATTCAACTATCAATTGAAGTGAAATTTTTTATATACAAATATTTGAACAAAAATGTTCAGTGCTAATGTTTGAAAGGAATGCATCTTCATCAATTCCAATACGGTAAGGTACCGAGCTTGACTTTATTTAAGAAATTTTAGTTCCAGCTTTCCGCTTAACATAATTGTATGGCCTTGTTGTCTTAACTTTGACATCTATATATTCACAATGAGGAGTACCTGGAAGGACCATCTACAAAGGACATTCTTCAACAATTTTCCAAATATTGAACATGTCTTCTTCTATGTTCATTTTTAGTACGACATCCAAAGGAACATCATTGAGTTCAAGCAAATGGTTTGCAGGACATATTATTAGAGAACTTTCAAATAAACCACAATCCTCACAATTGTAGAAGATTTTATGAACTAAAATACCAAACTCAATACCATCTAGTGGTCTAAATTTTGCTATATCTCCTTCAAGAAAACTTGACACTATTCACTGAGAAATATAATTTGGCTTTAAAGAAGATTGATGTATCAAATTAACCTTCTCTCCCACAAACTTGATATTGTGATTTTGACTTGATACTTTCTCTGCAGCTTTAGACTGATTATTGTTGAAATTGTTTTCAACAGACAATAATGTATGTGTATTAAAATATATGATTATTTTAATTGGACATAATATAATACCTCCACTACTTAATCCTGGAGAGTAGACCATACAAGAAAATGTCACTTCATCCACAAAATAGCAAAGGAGAAAGAACCCAAAAAAGTCCCCCCCAAAAAATATTTATTTTAACGCATAAATCTCGCACACATGTGACATTTTTTAAATTCACATAGTAAGGCATCATCAACATATAGCATGTATCCCACCGAAGACATCCTCATCAGATACAAGAAGCAATATGAGTCCATAAATGCCAAGGAACAATCAAATTACAAGACCGTGCAGCCTTATCTCTATTTAGGTGCACAACTGTGCATATTACCAGTTCTATGCCCGCATGACTCCTAGCCGGATATTCCTTAGATATCCATGTGAATTTCAAAATGGTAGGATCTCAACCACCAACTGTGCATTAAAGGCTCATAAAATCCCATCACCAACACAAATTCAAACTTGTCTTCTCAATATGATGGAGTGGCATTCAATATCCCCCATTGTGTACCTTGAAGCTAATTCATGAGGTGATGGGGTTCACACTTGGATCTAGTTGTTTCTTGGCCACCTCTTGACCTATAAAAGGAAGCCATGGGCATGCATCTTAGAATAGAAACCAAGAGCAAGGTTATGCTGAAGAAATTGTATTGGATCTTCCTCATAGCCCATCTCTTTCATACTTGTTAGCATTCTCCAAGCTCCTTTTCCCCCTTCCTTCAAGGGGCACGTTTCTTGAATTTGGTAAAAAAAATTGGACAAATTCACCACCTCCGCCCACAATACGTGAATTCATATCTCAAACTCTATGTGAGAGAGATCACGATGAAGTATTTTATAATAAGAAATGTGTCAATGGAAAACATTGTCATCGTTGTGGAAATCTGGTTTTATTCCACAATAAATATCCTATCGATAATGATCAGTCGCTGTCAAATGTAACCGTTGATTGGAAAAGATATGAATACAGCAATTATGCTACAAGTTCTAGTGATGCACATTCCAAAAGAATTGATTTGCGAGAAGATAAAATATGTGTGACAGATTTTCTCAAGAAATTTGAAAGTGAAATTTATAAATACACCAAGCATTCACATAGAGCACGATGGCAAGACCTTCAATTCAAATAGTCTCGTGAAATTTTTCCACTAGGAACAATTTTGTCAGTGGTTGATTTTGCAAAAAACTACACATTTGCTGCACAAAAAGAGATACAAAGTGAATACTATCATTCTAACCAAGTTTCGATATTTGTCCATGTTCTATATAGACATTCTCAACAGGATGTTGATGGAAATGAAAGCATGTGTGACAATCAAGATGTGATTAAAGAATATCACTTTTATATCAGCGATAATCGTACACACGATACACATTTTGTTCAGCATTATATTGAAAATATTTTCTATGATTCACTAAAAAGACGTGAAGTTAAATTCAATGAATATTGGATATGGTCGGATGGATGTGCGGGACAATTTAAATCTTCACGATCATTTTATTGGTTATGTCGACTTTATAAAGCATTGAACATTAAACATCGCTGGAATTTTTTTGAAACTAGACATGGAAAAGGTGAACATGATGGTGCAGGAGCATGCGTAAAAAGAGCACTTCGAAGATGGAAAATGAACCATTCTTCTACACGATTTCATTCAGCTGCAGAGATTGTCCAATGGTGTAAATTACATCTAAGCCATAATTATAATCAACAATCAAAAGATGTGCGCAGGTATGTACATGATTTTTTTAATTTATATGAATTGTCAGTTTAAAAAAATGTACACTAACATTTAAGTATATGTACACTAACATCAAAAGTTGTCATTTGTGATTTATCATTTATTGTGTAGGTTTTTTTGGCTTGTTGGGGTCTAAGATATAAATAGATCAATACCATACAAGGCTAGCACTATACATGGGGCTAGATATTTTCACTCTATTCAAACAAAATCCTTCCAAAACATGTTTGCATTTGACAATAGAAAGCAATCATGCTTTTGTCATATTTGCACTGAAATTGTTGAATCTACAAAAGTTTGTGAAAACATAACAAACAACTACGTAAAACATTGGAAACACACAGAGATTAATCCAAAGGGGAAAATGTCACTAGCAAGCGTAGAAGAATTAGAATCAGAAAAAATAGCAATATCATCTAATGGCGATAGAATTTCAGATCTTGTTAGAGAAGGTAATGAACTTACAATTTTGTTGTTAATTGTTCATTCTTGTCCATCACCTTATGTGTATAGTCAATTTAATTGATTTAAAAACCCTAACGCTAGTTGTAATTTGCACAGGAGATGTTTTCGATGTGATTGCACCTTTAGACAACAACAAAAATGTGAAATATTATTTGATACGATGCACTGAAGGAAAGATGAAGTTATTGGAGGACTACAATGACAACAGATATACATACGAGAGATGATCCATCATTTTAAAAAGCTATTTTTTCAGCAGACCCATATGACTAAAAATTATGTTTACT